>OVAV01000561.1:0-17100 GCA_900406375.1 Iberis amara | reverse complement strand
AGTATGAAACATTGACATGGAATTCATCTAGCAGAATTTTTTTCAATCCATAAGGATTAGGACCCTTCTTTATGCATAAGTAACGCTTGGCAACCAATTCAGCAATCACTTGGGTTGTTGCCAATTTATGATAATTTCTCCGCTCGTCTATTGGACAACAATGCTCTAATGTGGCTGATCTGATTTGAAAATTGTCAGAGCTGTCCACTCTCGCAGCTTAGATACGCCATGGACATTCATATGAGGTGCATTTGAGGACCATGCAATCGGGTGAAGAGCGTACTATTTTAAAGTTAAACTTTCGGCTGTTGGCACTGATTGCAATTTTAATCTTCCAATTGACTTTGTTTTTGAACACACGGCCAACAACTATCTTCTCTCCCTCGTAATCGAGGTCAAACAGAGCTCCATCTACGCCTGCACATTTAAAATAAATGTTTTTCTCAACTCTTACCTACAAGATGAAACTTTATATAATCCGCCTACCTAATCTGATATACAAAGTATCATCTAAGTAAATATGTACCTTCTGTGCACATATCGTTGAAAACCGGGGGAACGTCCCGACTAAACAGTGTTGGATCGTTTATGTCAGGAAAAAACACGTTCTCAGCTTCCTCATCGTTTGTGACCCATCGAGGAATAACCCTACGGAAACGGTCCACACAATCGTCTTCACTCATAGTACCGCTTGAGTCAGATGAGGTTTCAAAGAGTCTTCTTACTACGGAGTTGCGTCCTCTTTCACTAATAATTGCATTTTGGGGAACATCTTTGCCTCAACCCCCCATCTCTTGTTGAACAGGTAATGTTCTCATGTCCAGAATCGGCGGATCCGGATCTACATTTACATCTTGTTCATGAGAAACACCCTTCCCTTTGTCATCTATACGATTTTGAAATGTGCCTCCACATTCTCTACTCAACAGAGTAGTAAAAATATAAGTTTGGGTACTCGGTACATCTAGTAATCGTATATGTTCACAAACATCTGCATCTGATTCGTTCGAACTTGTTGCATCCTTGCTAGGGGTCCTTGGTTCAGAAGTGTCATCATCTGCCTCTCCTCCCTCTGATGCTTCCATCGCAAATTCCTAAAAGTAGTAGCTACTTGTGTCGTTATAAGTTTCATCGCTAGTTGTGTCATCCTCGTTTGCAGACCTTTCGTAGTTTTGTGTTTTCTCCCAAAAAAATAACTAGGCCCCGAGTTATCAGTTACTTCGGGATTTATTGTCACAAACAGATCCACTTCCTCTATGTCCCTACGCATTTGCACAAACACTCGCACATCATGCTCTTCCTTTATATATTGTGGATCTACTTGAGTGTCTTCCCTTACCAACATCCACTGAGGATACTCGTACGACATAATCATATTTATTCAATAGTCTGGGCAACGAAATTCACAAGTTCTGAATATGACATGCCAAGGTAAACTCGTATTTGTTTGATCTCCTCATTCGCTTTCGGTCTGAACGACCATTTTCCAGTTGGCAATTTCATCCAGTTTCCCACCACAACTCTCACTAAGTCTTGAGTACTTAATTGCAAATCATCAAAATAAGTAAATGTACTTAGTATATTGTCATTAGTATATAGCTGTTAAACAGAAGGTTGTTCTTTACATTTCCGGTTTAGTTTTTGGGTATATTGTTGCGTATTAGAGTTTATTTTTTTCCTCTGGTTAGGGTTATTTTAACTTTTTGGTTATATTGTTGCCTACTAGGCTTAGGTTTTTCCTCTTCTTGGGGTAAAATTTTATTTATTTGTGTATATTGTTGCCTACTAGGGTTTGGTTTTTCCTCTTGTTGGGGTAAAATATTATTTCTTTGGGTATATTGTTGCCTATTAGGGTTTAGCTTTTCCCCTGGTTAGGGTTAAATATTATCTTTTTTGGGTATATTTAGCGTTTTAGGGTATACGTTTCCGGTTTAGAGTTTTGTGTAACCATGCATTATGTTTTATTTGCACATAAATTTCCGGATAGTTAGTATATCAAAAATAATAGGTGATTTATCACAATTATTACTCTCACGCATCCACATAACAATGTTACGCTTTCCGTAAACGGAGCTTAGGGTTCAATTATCCCAACCAGGGTTTGGTTTTCTCTCTGTTAGGGTTTATTTCTCGTTCTTTCTCGGGTCCTTTTCGACCTCTCGATTCTAATTTCCGATTTTCTTAAAAATCTTAAAATTTTTCTTGTACTTAGCAATTTTTAAAACTGGAATCATCGTTGTAAGCATTTAACTATTTATCGTCTTCTTAGAAGGTACTATCACGCACAGTATGGCTTTCTAAAACAGATTTGCACGAGAAAGAAAATATATCAAAATGGAAACCGAATCATTCTCTTAAAACAACTTGGTGTATACTAAACAAGTTCAAAATTTTATAATCACGATATCACTTACAACCGATAATCTTTTTACACCGTCCACCGGCGCCGCGTTTGGTATACCATCCATAGGACTTATTTTTTTGTTTCTACAGACAAATACCTAGCTTACGAATGGCTAATATAGAAATCCCGCTATGACCTGTGTTGTTTTTGGGGAGAAATTCGAAATCTTTAGTGTATTTTGTTACGATAGGGTTATGACGGATGGAGACGACATCAGTGATTTGACAAAGTCGCCTGACTCCTCACTCAGATACAGCTGGAAGCTACGCTTCTTTCTCCTAGCCCGTGTACAACACCGAAGGGTAGCGTCGAGATATCAACGGTATATTATTACCGAAAATCTAATTATACAGCGCAATGTACATCTACCTAATTTTCTCAAACTTATGTACATTTCGCAAATTAACCCATATATATATATATATAGGTAGTTATAAAATAAATTGAAAAGTCATGCCTTCCCTTTTACTATACCACAAAATTAAACAAAAAGTGAACTATATTCACTAAAAAAACAGTCATATTAATATCAGGAGTGGTGTTTTTTTATGTATTCAAAGTTTTACTAAAATAGTGACTATAAATTATAAACCAAAATTTACCGACACACTTAGTATTAATTTATAATTCAAAAAATATTCTAAATTCAAACTAACCTAACTAACATACCATATATTCGACAATCACAAAATAAAATATATAAACCATAAAACTTTGTAAATTGTATATTACATATGGTAAACTCATTTGTTAGTTTTATATTAACTTTTTTTTCCCATTTTTTAGAAGATATTTGAACTAATCACCAATTCAGTGGAGGTTAGTCAAACATATTTTCACTAATTTACTTTTTTAAATAAGATATGTTAGTGTGCTACCAAATCATGTCAAATATTTTTGAATGGTGTGAATCTGATAAAACTAAAGCACAATTTTATATTCAATATCCAAAATACGTCAATAAATATTTTTTGTAATTTGTTTATCGTGGTTCAAATGATCATGCGACAGTAATTCTTTTAAATGAATGTATCTAAATAATAAAATAGAAAAATTTTCAAAGGAATAACTACCTACCTAAAAAAAATACATACTTATAAAAACTACTTATTAAAAATACATGTGAAAGAGTTTATCCGAGAGTATTTTCATAGATTTTTTGATAAAATCTAAAAGATACACAAGAAGAAAAATGTTTGCACAAAAGAAGAAAACAAAAAATGTAGAATTTAAATCTTACAAAATTATGTTGCAGATTTTCAACAAATTCTATAAATATATTCCATTAAATTAAGTTGTTACTAAAAAGATCAAAATTAATTTCAAAGTTATAATGTTTTGTTTAATTTTTCTCTGAGGTATTTTAAATTTTGATCATTTTTACTGATTCCCTGTAGGGTGGATAATACTTTAGTCTTACATATGATATAATTTTAAAATGTTAAATGTATACCCTGTTTATTCCCAAGAATTAAAAAAGTACATTTGTGAACCGCTTCTCTCCCATTTATCTCATCCTTGATACAAAACATTTCTTCACTGTTTTTAATGAACCAACTTCTCTCATTTTTGATACAAAACAGTTTTTCACCGTTTTTCTGGGCCGGTGACCAACATTCCGAACATTACCTTTTTCTCTCCTTATTTTGGCGGACTCTTGCTTTTTTCCCTAATTTTATCTTGCTTTTTTTTCTTGGCAAATCATGTTAACTGTTACTCTTATCCGCCTTTTAGCCATCGTCTTTTCTATGCCTTTCTACCTTTCGACTCTAACAGATCATTAGATCTTCTTCTTGTTAAAATCCCATCCCTTATATTGGTTGTGGTCTCACCAGCGGAGGCTCCTATCTGATGATCGGACAAGTCGATTGGATGATGCAAGCAGTCGACTTTTGATTTCGCCGGATATCTAGAGTCTTTGGAATCAATGGCATTTTATCTACTTTATCATAGGTGGATTTATTGATTTTTCGCTGCTATAGGTAGGGATGGTGACAACAGTGGGTGGAAAAGGGTTTATCAGACTAGCGTTCAGTTGACTGGTGACTTGGGAGCATATGGCCTATAAAAGAGGAGGAATCATTTTTGTGGTATAAATAGGGTCTCGGATTGCATTGTAATTAGACTCATATGATGCTCAATCTTCCAACATTGCCACTCATCTGCCTGTGAGACTTAGTTGGAGTCTACTCGGCGATATACCGGAGTCCGGAGACTCGATAACCGGTTACTCACGACATACACCGTTCATTTTCACATATAGAAGCATTCCACGTGGAAGACGGAGTTGTGTTTAGGTTTTCAACTAGTCTTATTAAGTTGTGATTATTATTATACAATAATCATCGTCAACTTTTATGTATTAGGTTCAAATGTACACCATAAATGGGTATTCTTTCTGCGTTTATATCCCGAACCAGAAGTGTACCGGAAACATGGGATAGACCCTACTCAAAACAATAGGAGCTTAAAATTAGTTTATGTTCTTTTTAACCATAGTTTAAGATCAACTATCCATTATGAGTTTGTAATTTTTCCGAGTGGGATAGACCCTACTCAAAACAATATAAAAGATTAGATAAACCTACACTACATAAGAAGAAAACTATAGCAGATTGTTATATTTATCAACGATATTAATAAATAAATCATATTGTTGACAAAAAAATCAATTATACATATTAAGAAAGATGGGTTTCGTTTTTTGTTGTGATGACATGTGTCTCATCTATAACAAGATTACTGAAATATTATTAACAGAACCATCACATATCTTTGTATGCAACTTTTCAATATCATTCCTAACTATGAGTAGATCATTCACATTTGAACGTTGAACACCACATAATCTGCAGTTATATATCATATAAATGCACTTAGTTTCATCTTCTTCTCTTTTTCTTCATGTCTTACACAGGAAGATTCAGCGTTGCTGGAGGCGACGTTCTCAGACATTTTTTACAATGATGAAAGATGAAATGAAAGAAAGAGATGAAGAAGGGAGAGTATGAAAGGACAATTACAATCACAAAGTTTAGAGTTAGATTATTACGTTCTTATAAACAAGTTGAGAATATAATTACACGTTGGTTGGCTTTAATTACTACCCGCTAGCTATAAACTAATTTAACTTAAAACTAAAAATAAATACGTAGCCTAATTACTAACCAAAAAGACTTACTCATTTATTTTAATTTTCTTTTTAGGTCAAACTTGTGTCACTTTCACAAAGATTCACAGCAAAAAAACATATTAATATTCTCTCTTCCAAATTAAAGATTTACAGCACTCTCTCTTCCAAGTTAAAAATTTAAAAACAAATTAAAACTCTCTCTTCAAAGTTTCTAGGAACATAAGAAAAAAAAAATCCAAAAGAAAAGCAATGCATCCTTTTTATCTTCCTTAGCTGTTTCTATGATCATATCGCCCTATGTCTCATAAAAATCAATACATTCTTGTTGTAGTAGATTATGTTGGTGATGGTATGGAACAAGTCTAAGCCACTTTGAGCATGCTACAAGTCCAAGAAGAGCCCAAAAATACTTAGCCAAATTATGCCCAAAAGCCATTACGGGATTTTGAAGATTAAAAGTCATTTGAAGACCAATAGTTAGATTTCTATTCAAACTCTTCCCTCTTATTTTCTGTGCAAGTTTAATAAGAGTTTTAGCGACTCTTTATTTTTTTTTCTTCTTTAAATAATATGCAAACTTATTGTACAACATATAAACCTTCTTTTTAATCAAACTTTGTTTTTTGAGAGTGATTCTCCTTTGTTCCTTGTGAACTTTTTATTTCTTGGTGTGTCATATCCAAGTAATAACCCGATTTATTAATTGTTCTCCATCACACTTGTGTAGCCATTCTACTGTCCGAAGTATCCAGAGGCGTATCTTAAGTTAGTATTCGGACTAAGGTTTCATATACCTTGGAATGTTGCTACACGAATTCTATTTGCTAAGGATCCACTGCCTAGTTTCTTCAGAATGTATTCTAAGTGAGTTTTGGCACTAATTCATATACTTCACAATCTTCCTCCGCAAATCTGTAGAACTCAAGGATTATCCATCTACNCCCCCTCCCCCCCCCCCCCCCCCCCCTTTGCATGCAGTTCTTGGGTTCATTTCCGCATCATTTGGTATCATAGAACATTCTGAAGGGTTCGATATCTATTCTTATCATCTTCTCATATTTTCATCTTCTACTCATCTCTTCATCTTCTTTTCTTTGTATCTATTTATATTTTGTTGTAATCTGAAAACTAGTACAAAAAAAGATCCAAAAGAAAAGCAAAAGAAAAACTGAAAATAAAACAGTAAAAACATAAAAAGAGTGAAAAACGAAAAAAATCAAAAGAAAAGGAATCAAAAGAAGTCTGGTTGTGTTTTTACTTGTTTCAGAAGTTTGATTCTCTTGGGAGCATTTGATTAATCGCTTGATTATTTTGGCTACCACCACCTAGTTTATTGGATAGTTATGTAGGAACTTCAGAGAGTCACTGAGGAAAATCATCTTTGAGAGAAACACTTAAGGAAAACACTTGAGAGAAACACTTGTGAGGACAAATTTCTTCTAACTTGTTTGTTTCTTTAGTTGCAGGTTCTACAATGTCTCAAAACAGATATAACAATGACAACAACAATCAAGAGGAGAACCAGCATCAACCACCCATTCCTAATCTAAAAGTGCAAGCACTCAAGGGAGAAATGTAGAGAATAATGAGGATTAAGATGGAGACTTTTCATGAAAAGATTGACATAGTGCAAGAGGCACAAAGACAACAACAAAACAAGCCTGATCCGCCAAAAGCTCAAAGACAGCAACAAAGACAACTTGTCCATGATGAAGAACAAGATGAATACTACAAAAATGATAATCAATCATCTATTGGGAGTTACAAAAAGTATAGACGTGTTGGACAAGCAAGGAACATGAACGAAGATAATTTAAGTGGTCTTAAGCTGAAGATTCCACCATTCCAAGGAAAGAATGATCTAGATGCATATTTGGAGTGGGAGAAAAAGATTGAATTGGTCTTTGATTGTTAGCAATATTCAGAACACCAGAAGGTACGCATAGCAGCCACTGATTTTTGTGACTATGCCATTACTTGGTGGAATCAATTGGTGACAACTAGGAGGTGTAACAGAGAGAAACCTATTGAAACATGGGTTACAATGAAAACAATTATGACGAAACATTTTGTACCTAGTCATTACCACAGAGAATTGCATCAAAAACTCAGAAGGTTAACTTAAGGAAATAGGAGTGTGGAGGATTATTTCCAAGAGCTGGAATCTCTAATGATCAAGGCTGATATTAATGAAGATAGAGAGGCTACAATGGCCAGATTCTTAAGTGCTTTGAACTGGGAGATTCAAGACAGATTGGAAATGTAAGATTATGTTGAAATAGAAGAGATGTTGCACAAGGGAGTTCTGGTTGAGCAGCAGCTCAAGAGGAGAGGAACAACACGCCAACCATTTTGTTCTAGTTCCAAAACAGGTTACCAAAATGAAGATAGACAAAAACCAAGGGTTGAGGGACAACCAAAAGTGGAAACTAGACCATGATTCTGCAGGAGAATGGAGACATGGAAACTGAAGAGGAAGTGGTTTCTGATTCTATGTCGTCTTTGGAGGTTTGTGAAGAGGATGCTTCTAAAGGAGACTTGCTAGTTGTTAGGAGGGTACTGAATGTTAAAACAAAAGCTGAAGATAGTGAGCAAAGGGAGAACTTGTTATGTTTTTTCTATTTAAGGTGTAGAGTGAAAGACAAGGTCTATAACCATATCATTGATGGAGGAAATTGTACCAATGTGGCTAGTGATGTTATGGTTTAGAATCTTGATCTAAAGCCAAGGAAAAATTTGAAACCTTATCATTTGCATTAGCTGGATGATAATGGGAACATGAAGGTTATAAAACAGGTTTTGGTTCCATTGTCTATTGAAAAATATGAGGATCAAGTCCTTTGTGATGTTTTACCAATGGAGGTTGGACACATTCTGGTAGGGAGACTATGGCAGTTTGATCGCAAGATTTTACATGATGGATTCACCAACAATCACTCTTTTGAGTACAAAGGTAAAATAATCATTCTCAATCCTATGAGCCCGTCGGAGAATTACCAAGATCAGGTTTTGCTTAAGCAAAAAAAAAGAGAAAAACAGTTTAAGTGACCCAAACAGTATTCACCAAAAAAAAGTGAGAGCTTGAGAAAAACCCATAAAAGACCCTTGAGAGTACACCTGTGAGGAAAAATTCTAATTTCTTTGTGAGGATTAGTGAGCCTAAGAGAGCTTTGATTTCTCAACCAGGATGAACCAGGATCTTCTTGCTTCTCTGTTATGATGGCATTGCCTTCCTCATTTGGCACCAACATTCCCTAAAGGGTGGTGAAACAAAAGGCATTTCCTTTTTCTTTGAAACAAATGGTTTTTCAGTAAAAACATGCATGAAGCGGGTTGCTGACTCTGGTTGGACGTCTACTCCAATGTCCACTTCAAGAACAGCTTGTGCAAAAGCTGCAATCTAAGCTTGATTTAAACTCCAATCCCCCCAACTTGAGCGGCACTACCCTTAGTGACGTGAGTAGGACCATTTCTAGCATGTAGGTCTTGTAGGCTCCCAAAAAATATGGAATTGACATGTGAAAAGTCTTTTGGGTTCTGAATATCTTTCCTGGAAGTTGGCCATTTGGCTTTGGAGCATAAGTGAAAGCAGTTGTGCTCTCTAAATAGTTCACCCTTGAGGTCAAAAGTTTAATCTTTGTATACATGGCATTAAATGAGCAGTCCATTTTGGTGTTGAGTTCACCAAGCTTCTTAGAAGTCTCCATTGCANGCAGCATGGCTTCCACACTTGGTTTTGGAGGTTGTTCATGTGGAGCAAAAGCTGGAGGTGCACTTATTTTTCGAAGTGGTTGGAACCCATTCTGAGCTTGTTTCTTAGGAACAAATACTTGATTATGTTGTTGGTAATATTGGATGAATGGTTTGGCTTGTTGTTGCTGTTGTGGTGGATAGACCTGGTCTTGTGTATTAGCTACATTGTTGCTTCTGTAAGATAGGTTGGGATTGTTGTTATAGTTGATGAAACCTTTCTTAAAGCCACGTTGGTTCTGAATGTAGTTACTCTCTTCTTGTTGAGCATTTTCACCATCTTCAATTACAATATGTTCTTCTTCAGTGACAAAATGGACATTCCTTTGTTGGCTTTGAAGCATCCTATCCATTTTTTCATTAAGAGCCTTTATCCTTCTTTAGTTTGTCCTCATTGTCACTACTGCCCCGAATATTCCTTTGTAACAAGTTGATGTTATCAAGGTGATGTAAGAGATGTTGGTTGCCTTATCATCAGGTTTGCATTAAGTGTTTTTGTCTCGAGTGGATAAGTGACTCTGGTATTACCCACGTCAGACAAAATCTGTGAGGACCTGAAATGCAAAGACAAGAGAAGAACACAAAGTGAGTAAGCAAAGTAAACAGAAACCGAACTTGATCTTAATAGATCCAAAATCCAGAATGCAACAATCAAACACCTGTTTGGCAACAACGCCAAATTGATAATAGGATTTTTCAGTGTTTTACTATTTCAATACCCTAATGCACTATCATTGTTATTTCATCATATAGGGTTTTCAATCCAAATGGATGAGCTATTAACCACTCTAGCTATGATCATATTCAGTTAAGTCAAGCCAAGTAATTTAAAAGAGTAAACTAACAACCTAATTAAACAGAACATACATGAGAACTAAAATGTTTAAACTAGAAATATCAAGTAAACAAGTAAAGAATAATGGATGAGACTTAATAACAATCAGAGAATGAAAGTTCCTAAGGATGAGGGTAATTGACTAGTCATCGTACTTAACCTACCTAGATGCTTAACATACATTAGACAAGAGCTAATTCCTAGACAATGAACTCATAAACAATCAGATTCAATCTCTTGATAAATGATCTCAAGCTAAGCAATATTCATACCTAACTCTCGTTAACGGAACACTACCTAGCAGGAATAAAGAATCAGTCTATTAAAGCCAAGAAGAACCCTAAACAACCAATCTCTTGGGATAGGAATGCAAATCTCTAAAATTAGCTGGTTCAGACATTTCATCAAACACCTTTTGGGTGAGGATATGTCTAAGATCATATTTCAATTGTTGTGAAATAAATCAGCATTAAGAATACTAAAACATAAAGGATCTATGCATAAACAAGCTTAAATATCTAAGAGATTAAGGATTCAACACAAATTTACCCCATCCTCAAAAACATATGAACTACTCATAACCCATGAAGAACACAAACCCAGAAAACGAAATAAACGTGTAAATCATCAAGATCATGCTTAGATTAGTGATAATAGCAAGTATGAAAGGCATAAAATAAATAGATTCAAAGTCCAATGATAAAACTCTAAAGAACACTCAAGAACTCAAACCGAGAAAATCAAGCATATACCGATAAAATCACATGCTCCAGATATTCATGATCCTAAGGTTAAGATTAACAATAATCAACAAGAATTAAAAGAAAAAACTGGTTATATTGAAAGTTATTGGAGAATCAAGTCAAGAACATCAAGAACAGTGACCTAGAAAACTAGAGAGAAAACTACGCGAAAAAGCATAAAAACTAGGGTGAGAGACAACTAAAGTTCGAAAATAGGTTTGTAAGTGGTTAGAAAAAACCCTAAACCACTAAAATACAAAAGAGGTAAGTTTAGATGGTCAGTTTGGGTTGATTTGGTAGAGTAAGTCGTCCGAGTAGCTAAGCCGCATGAGAAGTCTGGCTCGATTAGAAGTTGAGAGACTCGACCACTACCCGAGTGGATGTCCTAGTGGTATGTCTTGGAATGCTTCACTCGGCCATTCACCGAGTATTTTAGCCAAGTAGAAAGCTTTGGCCGAGTTGGAAACTTCTTGGTTCGGCATTGTTGCCGAGTAGGTGGCCGAGTAAAAGGCTTTGGCTGGGCTTGTGATTGTTTGGCTCGGCAGTGTTGCTGAGTTGGTGGCCAAGTTTTCTAAATCGTTAACTCGGCTACATGTCGAGTGTGGTTCTCGAGCCTGAGACTTTGGCTTGGGTGCAAGATGGTTGGCTCGACATATAGCCGAGTATGCAAGCTGAGTCTAGTCCTAGGCCGAATACTCATATCTTTGACTTGGCTATTATCCATGTTCTTTGGCCGAGTCAACACTTTCCTTCTTCACATTGTTTCCATGGTTTCAAATGTCTCCTAAGTACTTGAAATACCTCCAATATGCACATCTATGCAATACTAATGCAAAATTATCCTAAACATGCAAAGTTACTAAGTAAGACTATGAATGCAACAAAATGATGACATAATAGAACTAAAAATAATGACAAATGCATAGTTAAAGCATGCAAAATACAGAGATATGAATCGATCAATCCAGATTATCCATGAAAAATGTGTGGGAACATGTAATTACCGAACCATGCCCTGACTGGTCGATTTGTTTGAATGCCTTGTCCTCATGTCATCGTACCAAACTTTTCACTTTTGATCGATCTCACGTGGAACCTGCGAAAACCTAAAAAACTCCAAAACACAATTTAATAACTCGAAAATACCATGAAATATCGCCTAAATGCCCATGAAAAGGTGTTTGAGTTATATCAACCATCAACGGTGAAGGAATATCACTATCCTATAGTCAAACTCACAAGCCAAGTTCTAGATTGTGGACAAAAAATAAGGTAGGTATAACCAAGGTATGTCTTCAAACTTTTCAAAATCCAAAGAGAGCACTTGTTATAGGTATCATAAGGAAGAACATTATGTTGTAACATGCTCAACTAAACAAGTAGAAAAGTTAATACCCTCAATGTTAAACCAAGATAAAAAAAAAATTGTTGACAAAGACATTTAGAAACCTTCAATTCTGGTATAATGCAGTTTTCCTTATAAAAAGTGGGTACTTGTATAAAAATGAACATAAAGCCCAACAACCACAAGCTCAGTGTAGATAACTTGGAAGAAGAGGTAAAGAAGAACCAAATCTGTTCGTGTGAATAACAAGCAAAACCTACACAAGACCAAACTAAAATCTTGGTTACTTATAAACCTAACATCTCTACGTAAGACTGTTCTAGTACTTGTGTACAATAATTTTTTTACTTCCAAATACATTGAGTAAGTTTTAGGTACGCATAAGATAATTTAGATCTAAGAAGACTTACCAAGTTCCAAACTAGCCTTAACTCCAAAGCACGATCATGAAGATTAAGAAGAAGAAAATTTCAAAATACCTACTGGTAGGTGGTAAATGTAGACAGAGAAGTTGATGTTATCATACCATGTGAAGATAATGCAAAAGTAGCTACTTAGCTAGCTCAAAACAAGCCCAATTTTGTAGGAAAAAATCCAAAACCTCCTAAGATCATCAAGACTGACCTCTCAGGGAATCAAAATATCAAAAGGAATCAAGCCATCGTTGAGGGAATTAAATTTGGCCCAAGAGACTAAGGTTTTGGCCAAGACAAAAGGGTAATAGACCGAATACCATAGGTATTTTTTTTGATAAGAAGGAGATATGGCTAAGGAAGGATGATGGACGAAGGTATGGAATAAGCGGAGGGAGTTTTTTGAGAGGTTAGACGGTTGAGATACAGTCACGTAAATAACTTAGAACGGACGCACTTAATTAAGCAACATCAGCTATTTGGGAAGAATTGCCAAGATCATGCCATATTACATGTTCGAAATGGATGGCTGCGATTAAACCACGTCACCTGCTTGAGATAGATGGCTAAGATCATTCCATATCATCGACATGCACATGAAAGACTCTAATATGGGCAACCCACTTCCTTATGCACGCTTGCTCAATATTCTATCAACGATGCTACTCCATGACTTGTGCTTTAGAAACTTCCAATTAGCAGCTTGAGACCATTCAAACAAGATGGAGCCAACCCACCATCTTCAGGAGTGTATGACGAGTACACCCAGGAGCTTAAGGGATATGTGGTCATGATATTCATACTAGTAGCTTATAGATGTATGGATAAAGACCATGTGGTCATGAATAAGTTAACGAAGAACTATAGGCCAAAGGAGAAGATTAATGGCATATCTTCCACCTTAAAAAGCTTATGTGTCTACCAAGGATCAAAAATTAGTCTCGCCTAGACCAAGCGTTGTAAATCAACCTCAAACTCGATTTCAAATCATTAACAGGTTGTGATTCAGGACACAAGCATAGACAATATAAAAGAGTTGATAGCTGTTTAAAAATCAATGGTGCTAAATGAAGGGAACTTTAGACATTGGAAAGCTCGAATGAGACACTTAATCTTTTATGACGACGCATTAACTGCAATTATTGATTGATGGATAGAACCTAATATGCTTGACGAAGATCAAAATGTAATTCTGAAGCCAAAGGAAATATAAACTGATGTAGAAAATGACGCTTAAAAATTGTATTCAAAAGCAATCATTGGAATCTTTCAGCTGTGGATCTCGATCACTTTAAAATACTCCAAAGATACCAATCAGCTAAAGATGCGTGTGTACAATAGTGACTCATTTCGAAGGTGACATAAGTGATCTCAGCGTATTTGGCTTGGATAGCGCTAATGAAGCATCAATTCTCGGCAAAAATACAAAGAGAAACAATATGTCAAGAAGCTATTGAGATGCTTACCTTCTAGGTTTGTTGCACATAGCATTTTTGAAGGTTGAGTTGAATATTGATGACATGAAGTTTGATAGATTGGTGGGGATGTTGGAAGCAGAAGATATGGAATCAACTTATGAGTCAACCAAAGTCAAAAATGGTATTCCATTTTCAGCAATTCAGGAGGATGGTCGGTTTCAAAAAGTGGAAGAAAATGTAAGTATGCTTGTAAGAAATTTTGATAAAATGCTCAAACGAATTAAGAAAGTGCTAAAAAGACCTTAAATTGAACTCATCGACACGATGGAAGTCAAGGTTCCATAAGCAACTATGACAAGACAATCAAGAAGGAGTCACAGTGTCACGAATGTGAAGGCTTTGTCACTTTTGGAATGAGTGTACTTCAACCAAATGTAAGGAACTTAAGTGTATCAAATGCAAAGATTTCGCACATATTAGGAGTGAATGTCCTTCAATTCTGAAGAAGAAGGAGAGATCATTAGTGTGCTTTAGTGATACCAAATCAGAAGAAGAAAAAGATTCATAAAGTGATCTCCTGCTAAACTTTATGGCACTGTCATCTCAAGAAAAAGTACATGTTCCAATTGGATCAAATTTAAAATCTGATGAAGAAGAAACATATCATTTTGGAAATTGATCAAATAACGGTAGAAGATAGTTAATTTGCTATCACACAACAAGACTGGAACTTAGTCAAGAAAAACTAGACATGAATTTGCAAAAAAAAAAATCTTCTATTTATTGAGAATGTGACACACTTGGAATCATGTGTTAATAAGGAAGTAGAGAAGAATCAACTTCTCGAACGTCAACTCTTTGATAATCATAGAAAAATTCGAATGCTTAATACCTGTTCACAAATTCTGGATTAAATATTCACATTCGAACAACCACCAAAGGAAAATTTGGGACTCGATTACCTCCGAGCAACATTTGTAGGACATGGATTCTCATATGATCTTGCACAGTTTGTAACAACAACTCAAAGTGATATAAAAGTGATTCATACAGAGTGTAAGAAAGAGAGACACAACAAGGAAGCTGTTATGCATTAGGAGCTAGCCAACAAAACGCAAGATGAAGAAAAGAACAGTGCAACACATGTGTGGGTGTGTAGTACATCATCAATCATGGTGTTTCAAAAGTCTTAGTAGTTTACATCATGCTTGGAAGATCAACATAGTGTATCCTTAGACTAGTAAATTTGGAAAAGTGTGGGCTGCTAAGGAGTTACGAAAAAAAATGGTTTTGAGAAGGAAATCAGGAAGTGAGCTCACAACCCTCCCAGCGTTGATGCAGAAAACAGAAGAGCACAACGACAATATTAGTTATGTGGCATATACATCTATGAGACAAATGCTGAAAAACCATGGTATTTTCATAGCAGGTATTCACGACATATGACTGAAAATCAAGAATCTCTCAAAGCTTACACAAAAGTTGTTATGATCATGGCTAGTTCGGACGAGGAGAAGTCGAAACCAGATGGGAGGATCACACGGTCCAAAGAGAAGGAGCTAGCTAAGGAGGTCCAAGCAATGATCAATGCGGAGAGAAGTGATCAAAAAGCAAAAATGGAGATGTTTAACGTGTTCACTCATGTCATGGGAGAAGAACCAGATAACAATCATTGAGTAGCTAAGTGGTTATCTCTGTACTCTTTTTCTTTAGTCGAGAAGGTTTTGTCCCACTTGGTTTTCCTATCACTAAGGTTTTAATGAGGCAAGATACACCACTTTCGCCTAAGCTACTTGGGATGTTATTTGGCTAAGTGTTCAGCCGACAATTCATGTTGTTTTATTCAATAAAAACACTTGGTTGTTTATTTTAGACTTTATGTTGTTTTTGTGTTTTTAGACTACATGTTTTCGGGCCATGTTCTAAAGCTCTAGGCACATGTGCCACTGTTATTTAAGCCAACCCTTAGCTTGAAGTTGAGGCAGCAAAAAATTTATTAAAGACCTTTTATACGAAGAAATTGTTCACTCGTTGGTTCTAGCTTTAATCTGTGTTTCTTACAAGTTTTAGTTTCAAGAAACTCTTCTGACCATCGACTAGGGTCATCGCCACCTAGTCGAGATGTTTCCATCGTTCCTTCATCCATCGCATCGTTCCCTCGCTATCGTCCATCGCTCATTGTTCCATTGTCCATCGCATCCAAGGTTCTATCGTCCATCGATCGACGTTCCATCGAGCCTTTTTCCCATCATTCCATCGAGCCCTCGTCCATCGTCCTTCGTCCCGTCCAGTACACATCGTTCCATCCTTGGTCGAGCCCATCGTACGACCATCCGCATCCTCCACCATACGCGCATTCATCGTTATCGGCCAAGCTGTTTCTGGCCGAGCGCTGTAGCCGCATTGCTGACCTAGCCGTATCCGCAAGCCACCGAGCCAGGTTACCCGTAGCCGAGACTCCCGGGCTTATTATCCAAGACTCCTGGGCTCATTAGCCGAGAAAACCTTATCCAAGAGCTCGATAGCGCAAAACCGAACCTTTCCTTCAGAGTCGATTACCTAGTATCGTATCATAAGTGAAAGGAGGAAGAGTCACTTTTGGAGATGGTGTTTAAGGGAAAATTCAAGCGGTTGGAACGGTTACTTAACCTCATCAACCTCAACTGGTATACGTTTAATTTTTGGAAGGACTAAAAAATGAATCTTATTTGTGTGAGTCAACTATGTGATGAAAGGCTCAAGGTTATTTTCAACCTTGTTGATTTTCAAGTTGTAAACGAGCAAGGATATATCATATTAAGTGGAATCGGATCGAAAAAAAAACGATTACCTTTGGAAATCTAAAGTGGTTCGAGGAATTCCTGATCTTGAGAAGAAAATGGAGACAATATGTGCATCATGTAACCAAGGAAAACAAGTTAAAGTTCAACACAAGCAAGTCACTGAAATCACTTCGAAGAATGTGTTAGACCTTGTACATATGGACTAAATGAGGCTAATCTAGACTAAGAGCATTGCAGGAAAGATATATATATATATATATATATATATATATATAT
>OVAV01000559.1:0-17507 GCA_900406375.1 Iberis amara | reverse complement strand
GTATCATATTTTCCTTCCAAATAACAATCAAGATTAGTTTGTTTTTTTTAAAATATATTCCACATTCTACGTGTACAATAGATATTCTATACTACCTTTTCAAAGTAACGTAGAAAATCTAGTCCATAATTATGTCTTTCCAACGTGCATATTCTAGAATTGCTATTCTGTACTGCGTATTCTTTTATCTTCTAGAAAATCTATTATAGAAAAAGTGTACACAATAGAAAATCTATTATAAAACATGTCATATTATAGAATATATTTTCTAGAAGAGGTCATATTCTAGAAAAGATTTTCTAGAACACGTCATATTATAGAATACGTCATATTCTAGAATTCTAGAATATATATTTTAGAAGACGTCATATTCTAGAATAGATGTTCCAGAAGACGTCGTCTTCATAAAATCAAAAATTGATCCAATCAAACATTAACTTTGTGTTCTCTTCACAAAAACCACTCGAATTTAAGAGATCATCTCAGGAAACTACTATAAAGAAAAAAAAACACTCCACAATGTCGCTTATGTGATAGGTAAATAAGTAAGAGGTAGCTTATGTGATAAGAAGCTAACAATATCGCCTTTGAAGATCAAAAAATTAACTAAACATATATAAACGAATTTACACATCTAAGAACTTACCTTATATGTCAACTTTGATTACATACTACTTAATGCTTTGTTTTGTGAATTTTGATAAATGATTCTTATGGATATGTGTTTAGAGACAAATTTAGATATGGAAAAAGAAGAAAGAAAACACATAGAAAGAAAAAAAAACATTGTTAAAAGAAAATTAGAAAATTATATCTAATTAATATTTTGTGGAAAATAATGTAGGAATATTAATAGATATGGATAAAACAAATGTTTATTACGTATAAATTAAATTTTCTTAAAAAAATTTAATGTCACAGGATTAAAAAATCCTTTTAACTAATTATCTCTTAATATAATATATTAAAATTGAAAATAATATAAAAAAATCTATCCTACTAGATGTGATGTGATTCATTAATAGTCTTTTAAAGGTTCTACGAATCCGTACTTTCTTCACTCCTTTGTTTTAATTTGACAAAAAAATTAAAAAATTTAAAATGATCATCTCTCTATTTCAGTTTAAGTGATCTTGTAGAATTCTTTTATATATTTTTTAAAAATGGTTTTTCAAAATTATATGCAAAATTTTTTATTATACAGATCTTATTTTGTTTTTAATATTGCGTTGTTTAATTAATGTGAAAACTAATGTAGCATATCACGATAGCATCCTACCCTTACTGTGTGGTATAACACTCAGCACCACATGCGTCTGTGTGGTGAAGAAGAGGAAACACTCACTCATATCCTTTTTACTTGCCGTATTAGTAAGGAAGTTGGGACTTAGCACCACTCTATTTCCAACTACCTGATACCGACACCCTCCCTTCTGCATCTCCTAATGAACCAACACCCCTTGCTGCGATTTTCCATCTTCTACGGACTCTTAATCCCCACTCAACCACTAAAACGATGGCCCATTCCTCACATCATTAACAAGGCCATCCTTGATGCCCAACTATGGGACTCGTTAGTCGGTCCTCCACCACCTACTACATCTTCCCAACCTCCACCACCATTTACACCCAACACAAATCTTAATACATCGGGCAATTTTCAGTCAATGTCTACTGCTTTTGCTCATTTTTTTAGGGTCGATGGTTCATGGCTGTCTCTGAAGAGCTTATGTGGCATCTCCTGGGCTTTCTTTGATCGCAATACACCAACTCCACATTGTGTTGGATTCTCATCATTTCCGCCACGCCCAAACCCGGACAGTGGAAGCAGAGGCCCTCCTATGGGCGATCCGTCAACTACATGCTATCGGCTATGATCGTAATTACTTTTTCACTGACAGTCAATTACTTATTTGTGACCTCCACTCCACTGACTTTGCTATATCCCAGTCATGCCTACCATCCTTCCTTCTTGCACCATACTATCATGACATATTTTTTCTTCTGAATTCCTCGCTCATCCATTATATATTTTGTGGTAATAATTATGTAGCGGACCACTACACAAAATATGCTCGTACTTCTGGTACGATGATTTGTAATAAACCCTTAATATTTATCTACAAGAACCTACGGTTGATAAAAAAAAAAAAAACACTAATTGGAGTTGAAGTCGTTGAAACTTCTAAACAAAGTATATCTAGACACGTACAGACAATAACCGGTTAGAATACGCGTGTTCGTAAAATGCGATCCGTGATATGTGAGGANTACTTCTGGTACGATGATTTGTAATAAACCCTTAATATTTATGTACAAGAACCTACGGTTGATAAAAAAAAAAAAAAACACTAATTGGAGTTGAAGTCGTTGAAACTTCTAAACAAAGTATATCTAGACACGTAACCGGTTAGAATACGCGTGTTCGTAAAATGCGATCCGTGATATGTGAGGAGTNAGAGGACAAAGAGAGTTTCTTTCCTTTATACTTATTAATTAATAACTTTTTTAATATGATGTAAGGGATAATTTATTCAAATTACCTCAAATTATGTCTTGGTCCAAATTTCTCTACTTGTATTTGTTGTTGTGCATGCCTGACACGTGCCGGACGATGCGCATGAATATACATCTTCTTCTGGCGAAACGAATCTCACTTTATGCCAAGTGTTATGTAATATTTACAAATCTTATCGAGAAAAATACTAGTTCAAAATCTGAATGATGTTATAAACAACCAGACTCGAATACATTTATATTCTCTTTGCCTCACCTTTCATGCTCTCCTGATCTCCTACTCTCTTACCTTTATTCCTGAAAAAAACAAAAATTGTATGAAGAGAAATGGTTTTGATCAACAAGATGTCTCTTTCTTTCCACTTCATTCTTCTTCTCATTTTCTTGTTAATCTCCACTTATGTTATCTGCAACCGTAAACGCTATATTCCTTTCTCTTAGTATTATATATATTCCATATACGACATATTGAGTTTCATAATTTTTATAGATTTTATCATTTTCAAAAAATACAGAAATTATTGATGAATTTATAAATTTTCAAGAAACAAACTAATTTCAAAAAATACAAAATCGTTGTTAATGTTGAAAATATGTATTTTTGTTGATTTATATATTTTCAACAAATTTTACTATAGTAACAATGTTTTGCTTTTTTTATTTTAATGTCTTTAGAGGAGGAGGATAATCTTCTACAAGGCCTGAACAGCTATCGAACCACTCAAAGAATTCCACCTTTTGCAAAGAATGATAAAGCTGATTGTGTAGCCGATGAGATAGCTGAGAAGCTTGAAGATGAGCCATGCACAAACCACACCACACTCAGTACAGTTACTCCTGGTTCAGTACCTCCACGGTTAACAAACTACCAAGACATTCTCTCTGAGTGTAAGATTAATCCAAACACTACTCGTGATGGATTGATCTTACCGGTTTGCATCCCTAACCGAGTGACTACTTTGGCTCTAACTAATTACACACAAACTGGATATGCTAGGTATCTTAATGATTCAAGGTATGTTGGAGCTGGTGTTGGGTCGGAGAAAGAGTGGATGGTTGTTGTGTTGACCACGAGCACTCCTGGTGGAAGCTTTACTGTAGGTGCAGCTACGTCTGTAGGAGTTGGGTTAGGGCTAATGGTGGTGTTGTTCAGTTTGGTAATGCTATTGTGAGCTAATGATGTTAGTTTGTGTTTTGTGTGAAGACTCTTTTGTATCTTTTATGCTTTGCTTCGGAACCATTTAACCATCGTAATTAATTAAAAAACTCGTAGATCATAACAAAAGTCTAGTGGGTCGTATAGAAACAATATGAGGTACTGCCCAACTTAATCAAAATTGAAGACATGCATGATTACCATATATTTAAAAATTGTTTGGGAGTGGATTGAAGTTTTAAATCGTGCAAATGGGGATTTTTACTACCAAGGTGTATTGAATTGTATTCGTAACCGGATACTCCGCCCAAAATACTTTACTCTAGTTCGTAAAATGCATGGATTTATAATTATGCATCCGCCAAGTAAATTTTTGTTTTTGATTCGCTTATGGAGAGGTGTATATGTTGAAAAATAAACTTCCATTTTTGGTATTAAATTGGATCATTAACTCAAGATTCATGCCAAATCTAAGAACTTATTTTTTTTACGATGAATTATATTAAAAATCTAGATATTTTACACAATTATTAAAATATTTTTAATATTTTATTTAAGATTTTAGGTTAGGATTATGGGTGCGCATTCAGGTTTTTGGATCGGGTTTAGATTAAAAAATTTTGGAATCGGTTTTGTTAGTATACGAATTTACTATCTATATAGAATCCAAAAATATTTAAGTTGGATTCGGATCGGATTATGTTAGGTTCGGGTTTAGGTCTAGTCGATACATTAAGAATCAATTGTTACCCAAAAATTTGGATGTCAATAAGTTTGTATGTATGTACCCAAAATTAATTAAAATATATGAAGTCTATAAAAAATATCAAAATTATTATAAAAAAATTTAAATTAGTTAATATGACTTTTGGCTTTATACAATTATAAATCATTCTCTCTTTTAAATAACAACAAAAAAATACTTTTGAAAAACAAAATTGCTAGTAGATTTAGGAAAGAAGTTGAATCGACAAAATTTCTCTCTAACTAAATCCTAAAAATTTGATACAAGTTAAAAGTTTTGAAGTATTTTTTGTAATGCATCAATTTGGATTTTTCGGATACCTGATCGAATATCGTATTGGGTCAGGTTTGGATCGAAAACCTGAAAATACTAACTTAAAACCCATTCAGATAGTTAAAATTTTCAAATTCAGTTTGGTTCGGATATTTTTGGAGGGTTTGATTCGAATTTTATGTTTCAAAAAATATGCCCACCCATAGTTAGGATTTTCAAAATCTAAGACTAAATTATTATGAAAATTTTATAATTTAGAGGCTATAAATATATTTATTTCTTTGTAGTTTATCATTAAGAAATCACAAAATTATTTTTTATAGATATATTTACTGCTCCTAAGTTTTTATTTCTCTTCCAAATTTATAAACATTTTTCCACCACCGCTAATATTTTTTTCCAAAAGATATCAAAACGAGAATAGTTTATATAAGATAGCGAGAATAGAGTTCTTTTCCAAATTCCAATGCTCACAAAGAACAATTACGATAATTGGAGACTTAGAATAACGGCTATTTTAGGGGGATATGATATATGAGAGGTAGTCGAGAAAAACTTCGTTGAATAAGAGAAAAAGAACTTTTATCACAAACTCAAAAGGTTGAGAGATTTGAATAAGAGTGACAAAAAAACTCTCTGTCTAATCTATCAAATATTAGATGAAGCTACGTTCGATAAAATCATGAGTGGAAAGACGTCAAAAGAAGTTTGAAAGAAACATCGACTTTCTTACAAGGATGTCGATCAAGTTTAAAAGGTACGCCTTTAAACTTCAAGAGAAGAATTTGAAGAGCTACAAATGAAAAAGAAGGTGAATTTATCTCCGATTGTTTTTTTAAGAATTTTAATGGTTACTACTAACCTCAAATAGGAATAAATTATATGATATGAGGATCATGAAGAAAATATTAGAGCATTAGGGTCAAAATTTGAATATATTGTCACCGTCATAGAAGAAACAAAAGACATGAAATTTTTGACGAATGAACAATTTCTTGGGTCACTTCAAGTTTATGAAAAAGAAGAAGGAAAATATTGTCGAAGAATTTCTCAAGATTCAAATTGATCAAACCAAAGAAGAAAATAATAGAAGTTATTCAAGGCGAGGTGGCGATTAAGTCTAAAGACGAGGTCAAAGATATGGAAATGAACGAGGTTAGAGGTCCCATGAAGTCAACACCAACCAATGTGGAGAAATCTCATCACGAAGATGAGAGGGAGAAATTTTGAATCAAAGTACAATAAATCAAGCATTAAATGCTATAATTATGAAAAATTTGGACATTTATGCTTCCAAATGTAAAGCTTTGACGAGAAATAAACTTGAAGAAAAGTTTAACAATATTGAAGAAAGAAGCCAACAAGATGATATATACTGATGGTCCACAAGAAAGACAAATAAGAAGATGTTCAAAATTAGTACCTAGATAGTGATGCAAGCAATCATATGTGCGGCAGAAAAATCATGTTCGTGGAACTCGATGAATCGATTAAAGAAAACGTAGCATTGAAAGATGAATAGAAGATGGAAGTGAAAGGAAAAGAAAATATCCTCATCGGATTAAAGAATGGAGATCATTAATTTATATCCAATTTTTACTATATACCAAGCATGAAAACCAACATCTTGAATCCAAGACAACTCTTAGAGAAAGGTTATGATATTCGATTAAAAGATAATAACATTTCAATAAGAAATCGTGCAAATAACCTCATAACCAAGGTGCCGATGACGAAGAGTAGAATGTTTGTCCTTAACAGTCAAAATGACATTGCATGCTGTCTCCAGATATGTTATAAGAAGGAGTCTTGGATTTGGCATCTTCGATTTGGGTATCTTAATTTTGACGGATTAGAGATACTTTTCAAGAAAGCAAATGGTGAGAGGACTCTCTTCCATCAACCATCCAAACCAATTTTTTGAAGGATGTTTACTTGGACAATAATTCCAAATGAGTTTTTCAAAGGAGTCAGACATCAGAGCTAGGAAGTTGTTAAAACTTATACACACCGATGTGTGTGGTCCAATCAAACCAAGATCACATGATGAAAATAACTATTTTCTTCTCTTTATTGATGCTTTTTCAAAAAATACATTTAGATGATGTTCCGCGCTATACGCAGAATAAACGTTATTTTATAAAATATAATTTTAAATTAAATTAACATAATATATATATATATATATATATTAATTAAGACTACAAATTTTTACTGACACAAATGAATATATAAATATTGAATAGAAATTTAAAATAATATATTTTTATAGTTATATATTATAATAACACATATTATTTTCAAAGAGTATAATTATATATGTAAATAGATATTGTGTATGAATTTAATATCTATATATTTTATATTTTAAATTAATATATACTATTTAAAATAATAAATAGTATATAATATATCTATTTTTAAATTAAATGTTCTTTTTGATTAATTAATTTATGAAGAAAATTTCATTTTAGTTAAATTAATAGATTTTTAAATATTTTTTGTATACCTAATTGTATATTTTTTAGGTTACATGAATAGTATGAGAAACTTTTTGTAATTGTGTTTGGCTATAGAGATGAGAATTAATTTTTTAGACTTTTATATTTTTAATAAAAAATTTTGTTTATTCATTAGAGCAATAGCATATAATGCAATATTCAACAAATTTAGTGTTTGTTTTTAAGAAAGTCTTTCTTTTTAGTATATAGTAGATATGATTATTATAACAATTTTTTATTATATATTAGAGTACTGACATATAATGTAATATTCAACAAATTTATTTTTTTTTTTGAAAAGTCATTATTTTTAATATATAGCAAACAATATAGTGTTTTTGATTCTTGATTTTTTTTCTAAAGAGTCGTAATGAGTGTTTGGATACAAAGACAATGTGAATGGCAGTATATGTAATCATTTATCAAACTAAATGGGTTTTTTTAAGAAATTGTCTTCCCTTTTAATATATAGGGGATGAGTATATTTTTGAAAGAGAATTTAGAAGATTTTGAGAACTTCAAAAAGTGGAAAGCCTATGTTAAAAAGGAAAGTGGTCTTGTAATCAAAGATATGAGATCCCACTGTGGAAGAGAGTCACGTCTATAAAGTTTTAGAAGTATTGTGAAGATAATGGAATTCAAAGACAATTGAGTGTCCTAAGATCTCCTCAACAAAATGGAATAGCCGAAAGAAAAAATGGGAAAAGTCTTGAAATGGCGAGAAGTATGTTTAAAAGTAAAAGATTGTCAAAACAACTATGGGCAGAAGTAGTTGTGTGTGCAATTTATCTATCGGACCGATCTCCAACAAGAAGCGTTTTGGGAAAAACATCACAACACACCTATAGCGGAAGGAATTCTGGTGTTTCTCACATAAGAGTCTTAGGAAGCTTTTCTCACGTTCATGTCCCAAATGAGAAGTAGAGCAAATTCGACAACAAAAGTGAGAAGTACATCTTTATAGGATATGATGCCAATTTCAAAGGCTACAAGCTCTACAATCCTAATATCAAAGAGACAATCACTAGTCGAAATGCTGTTTTCTGTGAAGAAGGAAGATGAGATTGGAGCTCGAATATTGAAGACTACAATTTTTTTCCATCTTTTGAAGAAGATGATTTGGAGCCACAAAAAGAGGAGCAAGTTATACCACCAGCCACAAGTTTTCAAGAAGATGAAGGTTCAAGAGAAAGAACTTCACGCTTTAGAAGTCTACAAGAGCTTTATGAGGTAACCAGAACTGAAGATAATTTTACTTCATTTTGTATATTTTCGGAATCTGAGACCCTGAGTTTCCAAGAAGCTATGGAAAAGAATACATTGAGAAATGCAATGGATGAGGAAATCAATCCGATACAACAAAATGATGGGAGTTATCTACACTTAATTCCAAAAGAGCACAAGGCGAGTGGTGTGAAGTGTGTGTACAAATCAAAGAAGAACTTTAAAAGGAGAAGTTGTAAGATACAAAGACATATTGGTGGCAAAAGGCTATAAGCAAAGAGAGAGAATCGACTATGATGAGGTATTTGTTCATGCTACTCGCTTAGAAACTATTAGACTAATCATTTCAATGGCTACTAAAAACAAATGGAGAATACATCAAATGGATGTAAAGCCAGCATTCTTAAATGGAGATCTTGAAGAAAAAGTGTACATTGAAAAAAAAGGCTACGTAATCAAAAGAGTCTCAAGGATCAAGAAGACACTTTATTGATTAAAACAAGCTCCACGAGCTTGGAATCCTCGACCGATAAATATTTCAAGGAGAAAATTTTCATAAAGTGTTCATACAAGCATGAACTTTATATCAATACTAAGTAATGATATATTGATTGTATGCTTGTATGTAGATGACTTGATATTCACATGAAACAACCCAAATATGTTTGAGGAATTCAGAAAAAGAGATGACAAAGGAGTTTGAAATAACATATATTAGACTCATATCTTACTACCTTGGCATTAAAGTGGGGCACGAAGACAATAAAATATTCATCACTCAAGAAGGGTATGGTAAGTACGTACTGAAAAAATTCAAGATTGGTGACTCAATTCCAATTGGCATACCAACAGAATGTGGAGAAAAGTTGTCAACACATGCAGAAGGAGAGAGAGTCAATCTAACACTCTTGAAGAGCTTGGCTGGAAGTTTACATTATTTGAAATTCATAAGACCTGACATACTATATGCAGTCGGAGTAGTGAGTCGATACATGGAGCATCCAATGACAACTCATTTGAAAGTAGCAAAGATGATCCTTCACTATATCAAAGGTATCATAAACTTTGGCTTGCAATACTCTATTTATAATGATTACAAAAACTTGTTGGATATAGGGATAGTGATTGGTGTGGAGACTTAGATGACCGAAAAAGCACGATTGCTTTGTGTTCTACATTGGAGGTACAACTTTCACATGGATGTCGAAGAAGCAACCAATTGTTATTCTTTTTACTTGTGAAGCGGAGTATGTAGCGGATATTTCTTGTGTTTGTCATGTTATTTCATTGCGGAACCTTCCAAATGAGTTGAGTTTACCACAAGAGGAGCCAACAAAACTTTTTGTGGATAACAAGTCAGCAATAGCCTCAGAAAAGAATCCAGTCTTCCATGACCGAAGCAAGAACAATGATATCACTACAAGAAATGTGACTATCGATAGCGTCCTTGGATAGCGTTTTTTGTGTATCTGCTATTATAGATGGACACGGATTTTTTCCATAGCGTTTCATTTTTTGGACGCTATTGTTACATTTCCGGAAAAATAAGAATAATTGGGCGCGGAAATTTGCTAAGTTTCGGAACTTACTATTGCAGATAATACAAAAAACGCTATGGTACCTAGGAAATCCCTTAACATTTTCAACATAATATTCGACCATGTTATTTCTCTCTTTCTTCTTTAGTGTGTGTGTTACTTCGGCACATTGTTTCTCTCACCGATTCGAAGCTCCATTGTTCAATGGAGAAGGTATCTTCCTCATATACTTCAACTTTTAATTAATTTTAGGTCTATGTACATCGATCGATTATGCGGTTCTGAATTACACATGCATGTTGGGTTTTGTTGATTTCGCTATTTTGATATCGAGGTATCATCGATCGATGTACAGATTGTTTGAACATTCGTAAAATGTGGGATTTTGTCTAGCTAAACTATTATTTTTGATTCTCAGTTCTGAAATGTCAAGAACAAGAGGAGGCCACACCTCTGTTGGGCCCGTCGTAGTAGACGTCACAAAGGCTTAGAGGCTATACTTGCAACAACTATAGAGATGAATACAACAAGAGAAACTAAGAGAAAAAGTAGTACTGAACAAGAAGAAGTTGTTAACATGGAGCAATATGGGGTTAACAATGCTAGCAATGATGAGATTCCAAGTACTGAAGGAAATCAAACAAGGAAAAGAAGGAGTTCCAGAAAAATAAGGCTGATGAGGTAGTTGAACCCGAAGAGTTAGATAGAGTGGTTGAAGATTTTGTGAAGGCTGTTGAGGTACAACCAAATGAAGATGTTGAGGGTGAGAATGTAATACTTGAAGATGAGGATGAAGTTAATGAAGATGATGAGGGTTTTGCTGATATTGATGAGGGTTTTGTTGAGCATGATGAGGGTGAAAAGGTAATACTTGAAGATGAGGATGAAGTATCTGAGGAACAAGAGCCTCGGCAAGAAGTTAGTGAAATACAAGCTCTTGAGAAAGAAAATGGTCAGAGTAATGAACAAGAACAAAATGTTCATGAAGAACTGTTAACATAGATCAAGATGGGGTTAACAATGAACGAAATCAAACACCGGTTAATGATGAGATTCTAGGTACTGAAGGAAATAAATACAAGTTAATGAAGTGAAGGAAAAAAAAAGAAGAGGACCAACAAAGATGCGTAAAGTGGCAAAACATCCTAATGAAAAGGTAGCAGTTACATTCACATAATGTGGTGATCATGTTGGTTCTGGTTCAGTAACACTTTCGTCATTTCTTGGTGCTCTTGTAAGGGAACACGTTCCAGTAACACTTAATAAATGGCGACAACTCTATCAAATGACAAAAGACACAATGTGGGAAGAAATTTAGGTATATAACTATGTGGCCTCTTTGAATCTATAACTTTGGTACTATTATCAACTTGTTTGTCCTTTGCGTATTTTTATGCAGGGAAGGTTTAATGTGCATAAAGATTGGCAGAAAAGTGTTCTTTTCAAGAAAATGGGAGGTTTGTGGAAGGCTGGAAAGTCTAGGCTAGTGACAAAAGTACGAGCTGCAAAGACTATTACTCAGAGATTAGATTTAAAACCCAACAACATTCCAACCATTCAAACATGAAACTCTTGGATTAGGAGCAAGACTACTACAACTTTCGAGGTAACTTTCTTCTTTATATCACATGTATTATAGATTTAATCACACTCATATTTATATTGTAGGAAAAGAGTGATAAGTACAGAGATATGAGAAGAAATCAGATTCCTCATACCACCAGCCGCAAAGGAATGCTTCGATTAGCTCATGAAATGGTAAATAGAGTATTCAACCATTGATATTGCCTGTTAGTATATATATAATGGTACTCAGTCATGTCTTTTGTTCATGTAGAAGCAAAAGAGTACAGACCCAAGTAAGGTTAGTAGGAGTAAGGTCTGGATTGAAGGACATATTCATGCTGATGGTAGACCTGTAAAGCATCACTTTGCTGAGACTATTGTAAGAAATTTGAAACTTGATATGTTGTGTATAATTAATGGAATATTCTGATTCAGTTATCGTCTGTTTAAATCTTTCTCTCAATCACAAATACAGTCACTTGATAGTCAAATGGACTCCACATCAGCTAGTGAAAATGTAAGGGAAGATGCTCTGAGCCAGAATTTTGGGAAAGACAAACTTGGGAGAGTGAGGGGGTATGGTACAGGGTAATAACTACTAAGCTAGCATTTATGCAAGATAGGGACTCAAAGATGGCTGAAATGCAAAGTGAGATTGAAAATTTGGCTACAAGAAAGCTAACCACAAGTTTTGGTGATCCTGAAACATTTGAGACTAGTAGAGAACTCAAAAAAGGAGTGAAAGTACATATACTAGATTGGAAGATTCAGAAGATGTTATTGGTGTAGGAGTATTCTACTCTACTGAACCGACGTACAAAATTGGTTCTATACCAATTGGTCCTAGTGCTGTGGCTATTTTTGTTAACTATGCATTTACCTCGGAAACTTTTATCTGGAAGCCTACATTAGATGTGCATAATATGCAGCAAGCTGTGGGATGTAAAATAGCATGGCCGGTAGATAAAGTGATATTGGACAGGGATCCAAACTCTTCTCGTGATGTATCCAGAGTAAAGTTTTTCAATCTTGTTTTTGTTTTTGTTTTTAAATCTCTAATCATTATCTTTTTATTTTTTTAGCAAACTAAGGAAGATGAATCTAGAAGATGCAAAATCTATGATTGGATCAATGATGATGAGGATGTTATTGCTGAAGGTATCATGTGCTCATATAACTCCAAAACGATGGTGAAAAATATACCTCTAGGCCCAAATGCAGTTAGTATTGAAGTTGTCAAGGTGTTTAATGGTGATGGTCATTTGTGGAGGCCAACTGCTGATATGTTCTTGATTGGTGATGCAATTAACAAGAAAATCGCATGGCCAATACTTAAGATTGAACTCATGAATATATCCTCTGTACAAGGAACATCTAAGACACAAGATAATCCAAAACAGTGATATGTTATTGTTATATATTGTAGTTATTTTATATGTTTGTCTGAATTTCTGAACTGACTTCTATAAGTATTCATTGATTTTGGACTTTATTCTATTTTTCTGTTTCAATTGTAGAGTCCACGCAACAACACTAGTTCCACCAAAAGTGCAAAGCAGAAGTGTATTCATTTGGATTGCAACAACTCTGGTCGCAAGGTAGCTGATGGGGGAGTAGCTTCAAAGGATCCAAATGAGAAGTGCCACTTTATACCCCTAGGTCCAAATGCAAGCAAGGTTTGTATTGAAGTTGTTAAGATTGATAAGGCAAAGGTTTGGAGACCAAATAAAGAAATTGCATATATTTCTAATGCAATAGGTTCAATTGTTGCTTGGCCAAATGATAGATTAATGTTTGATTAAAACAAGTGAAACAATGCTGGTGCGGTTTATTTTGTGAGGATAAGTTGTGATAAAACAAGGAACTTGATGTATTAAGTCACTGAACCAACAACTAAAACTTAATACATTTTGTAATGTATCAATTATGTTATATTTTGTAGTCTCATAATGAACAATTAATGAACTAAAAATTGAATAAGAGAGATAAGAGACAATTGAAACCAACTACAACCAAATATTTTATATGTCACCTATACCTGCGAGTGTCATGATTACCTAAGAAAAAACTGAAGACAAATTCAGGATTTGATCTAATGCAAAAAGAGGATTTGACCTAAGGAAAAAAAGGATTAAACACATGTACATAGGATGCTACCCTTCGTTTTACTTAAATAAAAGAAAAATAAATAACTGAAACCAAAATCAAATCGTAGAAGACACGACCCTTCTGTTTCCCTCTCTTTTTATAGTTGAACGCTATCGAAGTTTGTCTCTGATCTCACTTCTGTTTCACTCTCTTACCCTCAAAGATTATCAAGGTTGTCTCTAATCTCACTTTTGTTTCCCTCTCTTACTCAAGGTTGTCTCGGATCTCACTTCTGTTTGCCTCTCTTTCTCAAGGTTGTGCTAAATATATACGCTGTGTAACAGATCTCACTCGTGGACAATGTGAGGAAAAGTTCCTCGTTAAGATTGTGAGAAAGTTCTAGGAAAACTACCCTTACGGAACCGTGAGGGAGTACATATTATTAGACTATACTGTAAGTAGAATATCTCTTTTTTGGTTCGGATCGATTGTGTTTCATGTGTTTTTAGTTCGCGTGTTCTGTTCTGTTGATAGGGATGTCACATCCAGTGTACGATTCTTCCCTCTGTTGTTTTCTACACATCTATAATGCATGAGGGCGATAGCTACGAGCTATCGAAGTTCCTGGTCATGATTTCTAACAAGCCTTTTTGGAACACAGATTCCATGTTCAAAATTTATTTTGGAGCTAACAATCCGGCAGGTTAAGTCTATCACGGACTCGAGTTGTATCAAGTACTCCGAGTTTTCATGGTTGAAATCCTTGCTCTATGTCTACATCACTCGAGGTGTATCTATTAATCTTTTGATTTTGTTTTTATTTTGATGTTAAGTCTCTGTTTCCATGTTGATTAATGTTTATGTTAAGGTTGTGAAAGTTGTGTTGAAATAGTAATTGGATTAGTTAGCTTTGGTAAAACTAGTCTACAAACCTAAGTTAGAAGCAATTGGATTACTTAGCTTTGGTAAAACTAATTATGTAGTAGCTTTTGTTAAAAATGTTATGAAAAGGATAACCAAAACAGAGCAAAAAACAGAGAAAATAAAAGCTTAGTTCAACATGCTCCTATCTTTAAACTGCAGTGCATGTCGTCGGTCGTATTAGATTCTTTGGAGATGTCGCTTATGAGGAATCTTTGACTACTATGGGTGTTATGGAGAACACTCATGTGCTTGCGTTTGTTCTCACTGATAGCGAATGAGTTCCTTATTTCACATTTGATGTGGCTTGTTTGAGTTTCGGCTTTCTGTGTTGTATATGTGTATTGATTGGTTTCAATATGTATGTTTTAGTCGAAGGTATCTAGAATGCAAGGCTATTGGGAAATACGTCGAGTATTTTGATGGGTTGAAGGCTAACCTTCATCGGAACAGTGGTACTTATTGTGCACTTCGATTGTGGAGGCTGTCCGATGACAATGGTAGTGAGTAGCTATTTTCTCGTTAGTTTATATATTTGCTGAGGAATTTGATGTTGAGTGTTGTTTGGTTTGTTTCAGGTTCTGTCACGGTCGTCTCTAGCTTCGACGGCGTATCTGACGTGGAGATCAATCCAAGCTTGCCGGAGGTGGATACTATGAGGGTCATCATGTGATCTCTCTTATTAATTTTTTTTTTAGTCTTTGCTAAGACTATCTTCATTCTACTTCAATTGTTGACAACTACAATGTTAATTTCGAACTTAATTTGTAAATTTATCAAAACCATTCTCAAAACTTCAACCCTCTTTATTATAATTGAAATGATACCTTAAACCCTAAAACTTAACAAATTTTTTACACTCTATTAAAAATCGAAATCATACCCTAAACCCTAAACCTTAAAAACTAAAACTTACAACAAATTTTGACATTTTATTAAAAATGATCCAACAAAACTAATGATATTATATTGTTTAGGTTTAAAATTTGAGATGTTCCAAAACCGTAAACATTACCACTAGACCATAAACTGCTTGGGTAACACTATGAGTAATATTTCTAAAAATCATATAACATTTGGTGAGTAAACCCTTTTAAACTATAAGTAAGTGTTTTAGTATATATATGAACATAGAGATAGATTTTAAACACTAGACCCTAAAATGATTTGAACTCTAAACCGTAAAGGCGTCGACAATACAAAAAAATTCATCTAATATACTTTATAACTCTTTGAACCTATGACTAATATTTCTCAAATACATATAACATTTGGTGATTGAAACCTTTGAATCTATAAGTAAGTGTTTGAGTATATATATGAACATACATGGATAGATTTTAAACACTAGACCATAATCTAATATGAACCCTAAATCGTAAAGTCTTAGACAATACAAAAAAATTCATATAATATATCTTATAACCCTTTGTACCTATGAGAATTAAAATTACAAAATTTGAATATTGATTTTTATAACTATAATATATTTGTAAAAACTCTTTCAAAATTATACCATTATTTCTTTTACTTAAAACAAAAAAAAATATATATTTTTTTACTGATTTTTTGTTTTTTCAGTTGAAAATCTAATATAAAAACTAGCCAATGAACTTCTGAGGTGGAAATAGTGAGATGCATCCAACACTGTTAGATAATTTTAGCCAGCTTAATTCTTCAATCTGAGCCGTTTTTTCCTTTCGATTTCATTTTGCCAGGAAAATGAAACTTTCGCAAAAGATTTACAAACTCCTCAATTTTTAGCATGAGACGCTTTGTGCCTTCTACCATCTAAACCTAATCTGTCATCTCCATCTTCTTAATTCCAACACGATGTCTGCAACAATCGTTAGATAATTTTCAAATGGATAAGTCGTGGATTTGACTGCAAATGTATCATGTACTTAGATCTCTCGAGCTAAATTTTACTCGCTGATTGAAATAGTTATTCTAACTTGATCTTTTTGCGATTTAACATGTAGAAATAGTCCCGAGTACTCAGAAGGAGCAACTAATTTTGTTATTATATCAGCAAGAAGATTGTGTGATATGTCTGAAATGCTTTGCCCATGTAGAGATTGATGAAATTTATGCCATCAAAAATTGGAATAAATAGTTGACCATCTTGTGATTAGAGTATGGATATGAAGTATAAGAGTTCTTGTTTGAGTATTCATGGTGAAATAAGATCTAATACAAAAGACACTACTATTGAATTTGAAAATGAGGCATTTGATTTGTTGAAGACTGCATTTTTTATGGATGATGGTGATCCAAATCAGAGGAATGAAAATGGAGAAACAAATGATGATGATTAGAAGAATATGAGTTCAGGAAAAAATTAAAAGAAGCTAAAACTCCATTGTACCTAAATTGCATCAAATATTCAAAGGTTTCGACAATCATGAGACTGTACATAATTAAAGTTAAGAATGGTATCTCAGAGAACTACTTTGATCAGCTAATGGTCTTAATTCATGACATGCTACCTGAAGACAATGTTCTTCCAAAGAGTACATATGGAATTTAAAAGTTTAAGAAGATATTTGGTTTGCTTGCAAAAATGATTACATACTCTTTAGGTAGGAGTTTGAACAACTAGAAAGCTGTCAAAGATGCAAAGTTTCAATATGGAAAATAGATAAACATAGTAATGAGATTAAGGCAGGGATTCCAGCAAAGGTACTTAGATATTTTCTAATCAAGGACATATTTAGGAGGATGTTCAGATCTAAAGAGATAGCTGAAGATTTGCGTTGGCATTTTACCAATGCCACGATGATGGTACAATGCGACACTCTGTTGATTATGTATCTTGGGCACAAGTGAATAAGTCATGGCCAGACTTTGCCGCTGAACCAAGGAATCTTAGACTTGGAGTTTCTACAGGTGGGATGAACCCTTTCTCTCTTCAAAACACCAACTACAACACATGGCAAGTGTTGTTAGTGAACTATAACACTCCTCCAACAATGTGT
>OVAV01000558.1:0-17514 GCA_900406375.1 Iberis amara | reverse complement strand
AAGGGTTCAGCTGATGTGTGTGCCATATTAAATCAATATCGTTAGTCGGAACACAGTATTTCTATCGACTTTTCCCGGTTTCTCTTGGTCAAGTAGAGAAATTCTTTGTATCTACCAACAATTTCTTTCAAATCGATGTAACTTTCAACAATATATCTTGAAACCTGTAAAAAATATACACACACAAACATTTTGATGGTTGTATGGCTAAGTACCGTAAAAGGTACGGTATTTGACGGATAATGAACTAAGAATGTTCATTCTGGATCCACGAAATGAGACAAAGGTATGGTTTAACATTAATTATGAATTTCGTTGCGTAAATAGACATAAATAGACGTAAATCGTCAAGTTCGGTTCGAGCGGGTGGCTTAAGCCTTGGCTCTTAAGCTGTGGCTTCAGGGAAGCTGGGTCGGGGCTTCACAAGTGGTATCAGATCATGCTCGATCCCAGGGAAAGGGAAGAGATGCTAAGGATCTAAAAAAAAACTATGGACCTAAGACTTGACCACGGTAGAATCGGAAGTTGTGGCGGAAAGATGAAGTGCTTAGAGACCGGTAAAGGTTTGCTAAGGCTTATATTAGGGTCAAGACTCTTGCCGAATCGCTATTCATTACAAGTATAAGGCCTAGTTCGAGGGATCCACCAAGACTCACTCAGTCCGGTACAAGATGAGATGAGCGGCTTGGGGATCAGAAAAGATTAAAAAACGGGTGTACAAACAAACTGTTGGGTTAATCACATTTCTTTGTATTTTTCAACAATGTGAAGGTAAGTGATATATAGTTTTTATCACAGATATAGCTACACCATAATTCGTGGCTAATAAGAATATATTCTCTAGAATAATATTTTGCTTCGACGAGACATGTGTTTCAGAGAATATTTTTTAGCCACATCTAGCCACAACATTTTTGTGGCTATATTTTATTGCCACATGTAGCCACAAAACTATCGTGGCTACTTGTCTTCTTGTATCACAAGTGTATTATTTTATGGGACTAGGTGAAGGGACACTATATCACACTTTATCTACAAATCGCCACAAAATAGTTGTGTCTATGGACTACGAAGAGATACAACTATTGTCGTGGCTAATATTTCCACGAATTGTTTTGTAACTATTTTGTGGCTTGGTTGCCACGAAATGTATTGTGTAGAATTGTGGCTATATCTTCTATGAATAACTACCAATTTTTTTTTAGCTCATTAGCCACAAGATAGCCACCACATAGGTACAAAATTTTAAATTTTAAACTTGTGGCTAAATTGTGGATAGTTTGTTGCTTAAAACATTAGCTACAAATGCATCGTAACTATTTTGTGACAGTTACCTGTTTTTCTTGTAGTAGACACACACAAAAAAAACATAGCAAGAAGACACACAAAAGCATAGCAAGAAGACACACATAGCAAGAAGACATACACAAAAATTTCGCTAATAAAACATAGCATAATTAAACAATGATGCAATATGTCATTTTAAACAATATCCTAAAACTTGGAATACAAAAGTTATAACTAATCCACTATCGTGGTATGTCTAATCACTTCACTAATCATATAACTATCATAAAATCTCATTTGGAATTAGACAATCAATGAGCATTAAGAACCATTCCCAATTAGTTCATTGGTATCCTAATCAGCAACTCTTTTTGGTTATGCATGTAAAGCTCATAGATGTTTAGTTCAAGTGCTCACAACACATAATGGGTTAAGAATTGTTTGATGATCTAAGCTTAGACTGATCAAGTAACATTAAGCATAACCTAAAGAAGGATCAAGCATGAAAAAACATTAAAGCAACATAATTTAACGATCAACACCAATCCTTTTCAAACATGGATTCATTAAAAAAACTAAACATAAAGAAGGATGAAAATAGGATGATGTATTAGTCAACTGTAAGATCAAGATACCATTAAGCAAGGTTATGAAAAAAGTTAATAGTGACTCAAGTAGATGATCGAATTAGAGCACTAAAAATTACTAACACATTTTCATGCAATTAATCACAATACCAATCAAATTAAGGATTAATTCCCATTACATATCCTATGATTAGACGTAATATAAATAGGCTCATAAGTCCAATAAATACTCAAATCAACTATTTTTATAGGCAAGGAATGCTTAACTCATGATTAGGTTCTTTGAAGAATTTTATCACACTGGGTAAGAAATTACCTATGAACAAGATTGGGATTTCAAGCCTATTAAGCATTAAACCTCATAATCACAAAACATATACAAGAATCTAACCTAAATCACCAAAACCCAAGCATCAATCTCAAGATTCTAAGCCTTTATCAAGATCCCAAATTCCAAGTTCTAACAGGAAGAAAACGAGAAAAAGATAAGACAAAATCAAAGTGCATAGCATAATCAAAGGATAAAATGATGAAGAATCCTTTACTATATTTGAAGAAACATGACGACCAATCAAAAATATCAATATGAGAGTTTGGATACAAAACCAACTCTACGAAGAAGAAAACTTAGGCTAAGAGTGTCTAAAAACATGTTTAAATACATAAGATATCATACTTGGTTGAATCTGGATTGGATCGTCAGAATTTGGGTTATTCCATTTCGGACCACTTGGTCCAAAATTTTCTCTTGGTTTTGCGCCATCATGATATGTCTTCGGTATAATGAATATAACTCTTGAACCACATGTCATAATGACATGAAACTACATCGAGAAGAAAGCTAACTCAATTCTAGGATTTAGGTGAATATATGATCACAGGATTATCATGGTAATATTTTCATATCAATTACTTTTTAAGGCCCATCTTCCTTATGCATCACATGTGGCATGTGAAGTTCTTCAAATCATTTGATATAAATCTTTCTTAGTTATTTAAATGGCTCTAAAGCTTCATTCCTTCAAGGTAAAAAAAAGCTATTAGATTTGATCTCCAATTTTCTCCACACTTCAAAGTACCTAAAAAGACAAAAACATGCAAATGCACACAATTCTAGCTTAGGATTTTAAAATATTTAGACAACCTAGAACTAAGACTTATATGCATATTAATGCAACCTAATAACACTAAAGAGAAAATTGGATTTATAGGTACTAAAAAGTTTTCAAATTTACTAAATATATACTTTTTAACCATTGCTTATAGGGTACTTTAGTGTTTGGAAATTACTATTTTAACCTTTTTTCAATTTTCTTTAATTTTATTTTTAAATTAAATTAAATCTAAAATTTTAATTCTAAATTTAATTCAAAACTATCTTATTATCTAAGTGGTATCTAATTTTTATGCTACAGTCGCGTAATTGCTTTTTTTTCACGAGACAAAATAATTTTCTTCTCAAATCCTTTCTCCTCCATCCTCTAGCGTCACCGCTCTTCCTCATCGTCGGTTGATGGCGACTTCACCAGCGAAACCACGGTTTCACCACCGGCGTTTCCATCATCTAGAGAGCTAAACTAACTTTGTTTCTCACTTACGATGACCTAGTTTATTTTTGTTCTTCCTCTTCTCATTGATTTATTGTGTGTGTGACTTCGATTTGGTATTTCGTCCATATATGATTGGATTTTAGTTTAATGGATGCTCAAAGTTTTTGTACCAATATTTAGGGATTTAAGGAATTTTAGGATTCTAGGAATTTTAATTTTGTAGGGATTTTATGTGTTATTGGAGGGGCTTTTATGCCTCTCTTACTCTACAATCAATCCTCCTTAAAAAAAAATTTGTTCCTTCTTGATTCTTCGAAGTATTTGATGAGAAATGAATAATTTCTTATTTACTTTTGGATCAAAAATTTTCTTATATTTGAACCATTTTCCCCGCAATACTATCATTATTAAGTAACGATGCATTCATTACTGTAGACGATACATACTTGGTATGGAGAACTAGAAAACTGCAGTTTGAAAATGGGAACATTGTGCATGATTGATAAGCTTGAGCATGTGTCTTTTTTGTTTTTGTTTAAAGCAAAAGCTAAAAGTCACATGAACTTCATTGATTCTGCTAGTTGTTTGTTTTTGGTTCTTTTGATTATGATTTTCATTATGTTCTTTATATATTTAACAGGAAACAGATGACAATGAGAAAGTAATTAACCAATGTTAATATGCAATCGAGGTTGAGTTGCATAGTATAAAAGCTTTTCTAAGGAAATAGTAAAGATTGAATTCCACAAGCTTGCTAACAAAGATGAATTAGGCACTTAGTTGTTCTCCCATTTCGGATTGATACCTTTTGTTTACATCTATCATTTGTATTGCTCATTTTTTTCACATTTATGGTCTAATAACTTGAAACACATGTGGTCTCTTTGTTTGACTAAACTTGAAATGTATGTGGTTCGATAAACTTGAAATGTATGTGGTCTTTTTGTATGGTAACTTTTTGATTCACAAGATATGTTAATAATCACAAGTCTATAACATGTTCACATCAATAGTTCACGTGGAAGATTCACTATTCACATTCATAGTTTACAATTAACATTCATAATGTAGCGTATGATACACAATTTTTGGTCATGATTCACCATTCTTGTAGTTGGTTCACAACTAACAAGCTTGTTCAAAAGTTGTTGATGTGCAAAGTTTCATAAGCCCAATGAAATAGATAAAAGAAATAGTAAATGGTTCTTCAACAAATCAAGAAATTTCTAATTAAAAAGTTTCAACGTTCTTCTCAATGTAAGTATTTTCCATATCAACATCGATTGTCAAATTGTAAATTTAGAAACTTAGACAAATCTTCCGAGTCTGGATTTATCCAATTTGAAATCCCAACACTGTTGCTATATACAGTCCATCTAGTATCATGGTTCTCAACTCACCAAAACTGTATATTTTGAAAACAAAGATGAATTGTTTAGTAAACAAAAGTGGCGGAAACAACATACCCTAAGATTGACGTACCTTTCATCTCTACAAAATAGTTTTTCAATCTCCTCATCAACCATCATGTATGGTGTGCGTGAAACAAAAAAGAAAACAGTGGAAAACAAGTATGGTGTGCATGTTAAAAAACGATGAAGAACACGATATGTGAAAATCTATTTTCCATAACCAACAACCTATAATTTAGGAAACATATAAATTAAATATTATTTTTTACTATTGCTCAAGAAAAATTAATTAAGAAAAATTACATTAACTTGCTAAATTATAGGGGTATTTTCTGGAAAAAAAGATAAATCAAGGTCAAGAAATACTAAAAAGTACTTAATTTCCAAATTAAAACTAAAAGGTAGAGAAAATTAGAGATATATGTACTAAAACGTTTTCGAATTTGCTTAATAGGTACTTTTTAATCAGTGCTTAAAGGATACTTTAGTGTTTGGAAATTACTGTTTTAACCTTTCCTCAGTTTTCTTTAATTTTATTTTTTAAATTAAATTAAATCTAAAATTTTAACCTAAATTTAATTCAAAACTAACTTATTATCTAGGTATTATCTAATTTTTATGCTACAGCCGCGTAACTGCTTTTCTTTTCACGAGATAAAATAAAAATTTTCTCAAATCGTTTCTCCTCCATCCTCTGGCGTCACCACTCTTCCTCATTGTTGGTTTCTGGTAGGGGTGTCGGAAAGGTTAAAAGTGCATGAGTAAAAACCATAAAAGTTACAATCCATATAAATGTGCGAACAAATCACTCCATAAATTTAAAAAATTTAAAGTAAAAAAGCAAATTGAACTTATATTTAAAATAGAAAAAGCATCAAATCTTGAAATTTGTAACCCAAAATCGTGTGGGTTTGTCCATAAAAACATGCGGTCATGTCCGCTGACCGTGCGGGTTTGTCCATACAAATTCGCAGTCCGTATGGGCTCAACATGCAACGCCCGTTTTTTTTTTGGGCCTAGGAATTTGTAACCCAAAACCGCCCCGCAATAGAGTGGGTTAAGCGACGACCGCGGTCGGAAACCCGCATTGACACCCCTAGTTTCTGGCGACTCCACCAGTGAAACCACTTGTGTCACCACCATCGTTTCCACCATCTCTACAGCAAAACCAACTGTGTTTCTCATTTACGGTGACTTAATTTATTTTTGTTCTTCCTCTTCTCATTGAATTATTGTGTGTGTGTAATTTCAATTTGGAATTTCGTTCATAAATTATTGGATTTTAGTTTAATGGATGCTCAAAGTTTTTGTACCGATTTTTAAGGATTTTACTTTTGTAGGGATTTTATGTGTTATTAGATGGGTTTTTTATGTCTCTCTTACTCTAAAATAAATCCTCCTTAGAGTTTTTTTTTTGTTGCTTCTTGATTCTTCGATTTAATTGCTGAAAAAAGAACAATTTCTTATTTACTTTTGGATCAATACTTTTTATATTTGAATCATTTTCCCAGCATTACTATCTTTATTAAGTAATGATGCATCCATTACCTTAGATGTTGCAAACTTAATCTGTAGAACTAGAAAACTACAGTTTGAAAATGGGAACATTGTGCATGATTGATAAGCTTGAACATGTTTTTTTTTGTTTTTATTTAAAGCAAAAGCTAAGTCCCATGAACTTCACTGATTCTGCTAGTTTATTTTTGTTTCTTTTTATTATGATTTTTTATTATGTTCTTTATATATTTGACAGTAAATGGATGACAGTGAGAGAGTAACCGATGTTAATATGCCATCGAAGTTGAGTTGCATAGTATGAAAGCTTTTCCAAAGGAAATAGTAAAGATTAATTCTAGAAGCTTGCTAACAAAGATAAATTAGGCACTTAGTTGTTCTTTTATTTCGGGTTGACCCCTTTTGTTTACGTGTATCATTTGTTTCATGTTTATGGTTTAATAACTGGAAACACATGTGGTCTCTTTGTTTGACTCAACTTGAAATGTATGTAGTTCGATAAACTTCAAATGTATGTGGTTTTTTTTACTGGTAACTTTTTAGATTCAAAATTTAAAGTTATGATTCACAATTCACGCAAGTTATGCACACTCTGCACGAATCGTTCAAAAATCAATCGATCCATTCACAATTTTGACGTTTGATTCATAAATAACTTATGTGATTCACAAGGTATGTTAATAATCACAAGTCTATAACATGTTCACATCAATAGTTCACGTGGAAAATTTACTATTCACATTCATAGTTCACAATTAACGTTCATAAAGTAGTGTATGATACACGGTTTTTGGTCATGATTCAACATTCTTATAGTTGGTTCATAACTAACAAGCTTGTTCAAAAGCTGCAGATGTGCAAAGTTTCATAAACCCAATGAAATAGTTTAAAAAAATAGTAAACGGTTTTTGAACAATTCCAGAAATTTCCAATTAAAAGGTTTCAAAGTTCTTGTCAATGTAAGTACTTTCTACATCAACATCGATCTTCAAATTGTACTCCTTTAAAACTATTTTTCGAATTTTTAAAGCCTATCAATTTAGAAACTTAGACAACTCTTCCGAGTTTAGATTTATCCAATTTAAAATTCCAACACCGTTGTTATATACAATCCATCTAGTATCATGGTTCTCAACTCACCAAAACTGCAAATTTTGAAAACAAAGATGAATGGTTTAGTGAACAAAAGTGACAGAAACAACATACCCTAAGATTGGCATACCTTTCATCTCTACAAACAAGTTTTTTCAACCTCCCCGTCAACCATCACGTATGGTGAGCGTGAAACAAAAAAAAACAGTTGAGAACAAGTATGGCGTCCATGTTAAAAGCCGATGAAGAACAAGATATGTGAAAATCTAATTTCCATAACCAACAACCCATAATTTAGGAAACATATAAATTAAATATTACCTTTTTAACTATTGCTAAAAAAATAAAATATTTAAATTAAGAAAATTAGTTAAACGTGTTAAATTGGATAGGGATACTTTCGGATAAAAAGATAAGTGAAAGTCAACAAATCCTAAAAAGTACTTAATTTTCAAATAAAAATTAAAAGGTACCCAATTCTCGGTTATAAAACATAAAGTACCCTATTTGCTATAAAAAAAACTCTAAAAGGTACTCAATTCTCCAATTATAAATATAAAGTACCTTATTTCCTAAAAAAACCTTTAACCTAAATGAGACTTATATTTTTGGCTGGCTTTAGTTTCCTATTAATTAGGTGTATTTTTTTTTTTTTGGGTAGAATTAATTGGGTGTATTTCTAGGCTTGTATACCACTCCTTTATCAATATAATCCTTAATATGGGAAAAAGCATACACGATGTAGTTATCATGTAATAACTTCATAATCCATCGTAGAACTAAATAACAAGAGTATTTTATGTTGATTGGTTTTCTTTTATAACATTTGGATCGAGAAGAGTCATTCCATAATCAATTCTTATAATATGATAAAATTAATTAGAAAATATGTTGGAAAAACTTTATTCACTTGGCAAAAACTACTTCCTTAATTGATTTTTTAACGGCTTTTAACAGATAACAATGTTACACTGTTAGGTTTGTATGAAACAAAACCTGACTGACTAAATTTGATCGGTCTTACATGAGACGATCTTAGTTTACATCGGTTTATAGATCATTTGCTCATTTTCTTAAACATAATAAGAAGACTAACATAACAAATTTACAGGGACGTTACTTTTTTTTTTCCTCAAGAATCACCACTTACTTTAGCGACAATAATTGAAGCATAGTGAGCAATGTTAGCCTCAGGGGACTGTTTAAGCCTTGCTATAACTGGGAACAAATCTGATGATTTCACGGCCTGTCTGCAAATCTGGTGGTTCGAACACATTTTAGCCAATGCTAATAATGCAATTTTGAGTGGTGACTCACTTGCTGTCTCTTTCTTGCTTGGGTTCAAGGCAAGAGCCGAGCAATCCGTGACCAGCCTCATTAACGTCTGTACCACAAAATGCACTAATTATTAGTCACCAGAGTTTCATATATCTGACTTTACGAAACTTCGCCATTACAGTTCATATTTATGGTGGATTCAGTCACATTGTAGTTGATACTAACCTGTAAGGCTCCTTTGGAAACTATATCTTCACAGAGTTTGTTAGAGTTTCGAACAAGGTTGCTTAATGCACCAGCAGCATTTGCTTTTGTCTTGTCTTCCTCAGATGTGGTCAAAACATTTGCTAGCTGCGTTATAGATCGTCTTAGTTCTTCATATAGCTTGTCATTATGGTAAGCAGCATTGCCAATCTACAAAAACCAAAAATGCAAATTGATCAGAAGTACTATCAAAAACAGAGAAACAAAACAGTTTGTTAACATATGATGATTTTACAGCAAAGCAAGCGAATTTCTGTGTTCTTTTATCAGGATCAGCGCATCGATCAGTGAGAAGACCAATGATTTGATGTTCCGCCTGCACATAGACCATGTAAGAAGGAACACTGTTCTGAAAAAGTTTAAAGGCTGAAAGTAAAAATTGTGTGTTACTTACAAGAGAATCGTAGAAATATCCATTGTGTCTGCACATATTGCCAAGAGCACTACATGCCTTTGCGCGTATATTTGGATCTGAGTGAGTAAGAAATTCTTTTAATGGCTGCAAAACAGAAGCCTCGCCTATGTATCTATAGAACGCCTGTATAATTGAAAATAATAACAAATTAGATGTATCTCAGTAAATAGAATGCATCATAAGTTTATCCTGTTCTGGAAATTGAGAAAGCTTACTTTATCCATCCTAGATAGATCAGATATAATCATCAAAACATCAAGTATAACTTCTTTTGGACTCGACTGGTTAAGTAACTTTCCGATTCTGTTAGGATCCAAAAGACCTTTACTAACGAGCTCTACTGCAAGACGTGGACGACCCACCATTTTCGCAAGAAAAGCAACCGGTCTTACTAAATCTTTTAAATCCAAGTGTTCTAAACAACGAAGGATTAAACTTGGAACTCCCACCTGAAACAAAATACACATAATGAACAGTCATTGATCGTGTGAGTCAAAATGTATTTGTGAAATGAAGAAAACGGAATCGATCTACTAACCTCTAGAAGGACTTTTATGTATTTGTCCATATCCTCTTCGATAGTTTTTAGCAAATCTCTATCTTCCATGCAAACTCTCACACCAGGAGAGCCCATGTTGAGAATGAATCCACTGTTTACAGAAGCAGTGGCAGATAACGAACCAGGTTGACTTTGTAAAGCAACAAAAGGAAAAGCTAAGAGATCAATTATCACGTTTATCATTTCTCTAACTCCATCTTTTCCACCTCCAGGACCTCCCCAGTTCTTTACTAACTTGATATGAGCATCAGATATTAAACAAGAAACCAGCTTCATGTTGTCAACCTTCACTAGAACTTGACGGAAAGTTAAAGTCCCGCCCGAAAGGCAGTGACATATGGAAGATATAGTCCATATAACCCCAACAGGGGACAAGCCAATTCGGTTAGGTGCTTTCTTGATGTCTTCAGGAGAAGCATTTGAAAGTTTGCCAGCTAAAAGATTTAGAAGAAGCAATGGCGTACCACTGGCAATAAGCTGCTGTACGGTTAAAGGTCCTCCCCATTTCAGTCTGGATTCTAATAAACCAATACATCCATCCAGAAGTCCATGCCATTTGGTAAGATTACACTTGGCAGGATGAGATATTACTTCACCTTCATTACTTGGCATTGGCCTAATATGATAACAGAGCTTCGTAGCTCGAGGAATCAGAGGCACTGCCATCTCAGAGACCGAAGATTCAGCGGACGATCCTTTTTCAAGCGAGAGAATAGATGCAAGAGCAAGCATAGCTGATGCAGAGTGATTCTGAAGGGAAGCTTCGATTTTATCATCTGAGGCAATATGACTGGCTATGGCAGAAAGACGATGTAGATGCTTCTTTGGAGATGTTGTAAGCATTAAAAGAGAAGAACTCCTCCCACTTAACTTCAAACACTGAGCAACTGTTGCCAACAGAAGACATGAATGGAAAACCAGATTGTTTAGTCTACCCTTGAAATTATTTGTTTCTCCTGTCTTTTGGTCCTTGATTGATGACGTAGCATAGGATAGTACAGAAAATATCTCTGAGATAACAGTACCATCCTCTCCACCACTGACTACGGTAGTAATAGGCAGTGAACTGGGAAGACCACAAAGCACGCTAGGCATAATTCCATTGTGAAGGCAACATCTTGACAGGAGCTGAAACATCAAATAGCAGTTTCCAATTAAATTTCGACAGGGGAAAGAAAACAAATATAACTATCGCGGTAGACAAACAAGGAAAGGAGAATCACATAATCACCTGAATTGCAGAAATCAATGGAGCCTCCACACGTTGGTGAAGGCAATGACTGACAGCAAGTTGCACATGTCTGGAACGGAGATATGCTCTTGTCACTGTGTCGACAAGTTTCTCAGACAACAGACCCCACTCACAGTTCTTTTCGTCAAGCTGAGAGAGACGCTGGCTTTGCAAAGCATCTAGAGGAAATATGTAGGCATTATCATTCTTGAAGAATGTTTCTGAAGAATCTATAAGAACCCATATTGCTCTACAAGCTTCACAGGCAGCTGCTAACATGTGGGAAGAGCCTGAAGCTAAACTCGACCCAGAAGAAGCCAAACAAAGACACAACTGATCAACTATGCGGGACATGTTGGCATGCTCCAAAATGTGTTTAGAAGCAGAATCAGGGGTTGAAGATTTAAGATCTTCGGCAACTCGAGACAACATTGTTGTGATGCAAGAACAGGCTTCATATATTATTCTACCAGTTTCCTCTTCTTCCCATCCGACAACCTACATAAACTTATAAGGTAAATGATAAGTACAGGGGGTTTAATCTCAAAACAGACCTGTGCACCAATAGGATGGTCACCTGTACGAATATTTCCACTACTTTTGTCCAGTGCCTAGTGTACCAGCTAGGTAGACTATTGCCTTCAATATGCCCCACCAGGTTTTTCGTTACTGAAAGAGTCTGATAAAGCGATAAGTCAGCGTTACAAATCATTTAACTTTCTCTGTCAAAAAAGGCTGACTGTCAAATAAAGTATGAGATCTGATCAAACATTTGCCAGAATAATTTCAAGTGAATTCACCTTTGCTATTATGTTGTTAAACTCGGATGATTTCATCCCAACAAGAGCATCAGTAAAGTCTAGCAGTGCACATGTTATTTTCTCAATCAGTCCAACTGAGACTATGGCACGAGCTGCAACCAAATTGGAGATGATCCTTAGGGACTGAACAGAGCAAGCAACATCTTTGTCCCTACGCACCCATAGAAAAAAATGTAAATATTCACGTGCGTAAGTACAATAAAATAATTAACTGGAAGAGAGTAACAGAGCATAAGACTACAAAGTTACAACTCTGTTCTAAAGAATTGTATACTTAGAATAAGTTCCCGTTATTGTGATCAAGAAGGAGCACAAGCGATAAAAATTTAAAAGAACAACCCAAACACCAAACTCTACCTTTTAGAATCTTGCAGGGATTTTGAACATCTTTCCAGTGACAGCAAAACAAGATCCAATGTTTTATCATCTTCACCTATAACTTTGGCTCCTTTAACAGTGCGAGATGCATTTTCCAGTTTGTCTAGTGTTGCGTTACCTGAAACAGGAAACAACCCAGACAAAACTGAGAACGAAATATGGGTCTAGTTTGAACGAAGGTGAGAAAATTAAGAAGTCAGCTACAACTCTTTTCACAGAGAGAAAATATGTATGTGAATTTTCTGACACCAATATTAAGACAAGGAGAGAGACAAAAGGAGAAATGGGTTTATATTATCATTGTGCAGAACCTGAAATAAAAATCCTTAATGAAAAAGAGAGAAAATCCTCAGATCATGGGAGTTGTGCTAAATCTAACAAACATCAAGCATAGCATGAAAATATAACAGAATCAAGCTCTAACAGATGTAGACCTAGAGAGCAATGGACCATACCGACTACATGCTTTGATGAATGCATTGGAACATAACCAACAATGAGAGATTGAAATAAAGATATATGGCGCACAACCAACAATGAGAGAATGCTATCCAGAAATATGCATGTTAGCTTAGTAAGTGATCATTAAAAAGTAAATCTGAGAATAGATCTACATATGAATGCACCGCTTCTATGTATCTGTTGGATAAATTTAGATTCTCAAAAGTATGAAGAAGAGATTTACATTAGTATCTCGCATTACCTGAACTTTTAATCTCCTCTTGGGTTGGGAATCCGAGGAAATCCTCAGGAGAGGGAGAATTTACTTTGAGACTCTTCATATGAGACTGAATGTCAGCTAGAACTCCTGGAGCAGAAGCGTTCTCAACTGGGGTCGCAGAGTCACACTTTTCTGAGTCACGTAACACTAGAAAATTAATAGAGGAGAAAATAAATTAGAAGACTGAGCCTTTAAAACACATTTAAGCTAATCAAACCATCTCTCTGTTGCCCTTCATTTCCTTTGAGTCTCCAAGCTGCCTTATGGTCAACTACTGCAGTATGAGTTTCCTGAATACACGTTAAGAATGTTCTTATTAATGTATTATTCCAATCATAATTTCCAGTTCCAAATCCTTTTAATGAAACGAGAAAAGAAAATCTCAACAAAATATTTTGTACATTACAAAATATAAGTCAACAAAATCAGGTTGTTACCCTGGCTTCAACTTCCTCTAGTGATTCTTTGACGAAGGGGTGCTCAAGAAGAGCGGGCCAGGTTAGTCGACTTTGGGGCACCTGATTGCATTGTAAAGAGGCGTTAGTCCGAAATAAATATCAACATACTAATTAATGATAACAAGAGCTTGGACCAAACTGGAAACTTCACCTTATTGAGCAATCCTTTCAAAAAGCTTTTAAAATAAGGACTCATTTCATCAGGATATTTGACAGGATCCTTAAATATTCATAAAAATGTTAGCTCAAACTTTTAGAATACAATATGGACCAGAATATGTAATGATATATATACCTTAACAATGTGACGAATGAGAGCATAAACAGAATTAGTGTAGAACGGAGGTTGACCTACATATAATTCATACCTGATATATCACAAGACATTGTTTAGGACCATCTTTAGAGTGGGGGAATATATATAACAAAAGAACGACGCAAAATTTTAAAATTGTGAAAGAACAGCCATCGCAATCATGCAATAGCATTCATAAGAATACAAATGGAATTAGGACAACTCAAATGAGTTTCTCCACCTACAATATAACACCAAGAGACCACAGGTCAGCAGTGTGGTTGTATGGTTGTTCTCTCACAAGCTCCGGCGCCATGTAAAGTGGAGTGCCTGAAGTAAGATTTCACTCATATAACATAAACAACGACGGCTTATTGAGTTATTCATAAATTGATAACCTAAAGAAAAGAAAAGGTGTTAACCTTTAATGGACCGCAAAACCACAGTGTTGGTGGACATGGCTCGAGCAAAACCAAAATCACATAGCTGAAATATCAAAGGACAGACAAGCAAAATTATGCTACAGGTGAAATAATCGAAAAGCACATACTCACATGCTGCATTGATAAAGGTAAGCAAGCTCCATTGAGAAGTCTCTTTCTTTCTGATTATATTAGCGAAGTGATTCATGGCTAGATGGATCCTCTTCTAGTACTTTATAATTTACATGTTAATCTTAGCTTGCTAAAACAATGATAGACTTTAAGTTTCAAGGGTCCGAAACCATTTTCCAGAAGTTAGTACGCAGCTCGATACTCATAAGAAGAGAAGGTGATAGGAAAATATATATATATATATATATCTGTGACTTTAAACCAATCATATTTCTCATCTTCAAGAAACAAAAGAATAACAGCAACAAGTGTGTGGGAGGCATAAAAAGCAACATTTCACGCATAATTCCAGGAAGCAGAGGAAGGTTATATTACCTTAACAACAGACCCAGCACCAATAAGAATGTTTTGTGGCTTCATATCACGGTGAATTATACGATTTGAATGCAAGTAATGCAATGCTTTTACCTGGATTTTGGAGAATTTGCACATAGTGTTATCAATCAATCATAAAAAATAAAAATAAAAATTCAGATATGGAAATACAAGCCCTGTTGGCAAGATTTACCAACTGCTTTGCGATTGCTTGAACTTGCTCTTCTGGAAGGCACTTGTCATCTTCAAGAATTTCAAATAATTCACCCTGTGAAATTCAGCGTTCTATCATCATTCATTATCTCATACAGGTCCAACTACAGACTTAAAAAATAAGTTCCTCAACAGGGAGAAAAGTACCTGAGCAAACTCAGTGACAACACAGAACTCTCGTGCGTTTTCAAAGGAGTCAAGCATTTCAATGATATTCTCATGCTTGAGTTTCCTCAATATCTGAAAGCATACAAACAAGCACGGTCAAATCCAATGATTTAAGAAAACGTCCAATTAGATGGTATCATGTGATTTGAAGCATAAAAGCTTTGAGGAGTGAAATTTCCTCACCTCGATTTCTTGTCTTAGGCTATGTATATCCTTGTCGCTCTTTCCTTGTTTCATGATGAACTTCATCGCCACCGTCTAACAATAAATTCATCAAATTAAGAATGATTATCTGATATCAGTAACAAAACTTAGAAAATTACCTGGCCGGTAAACTTTCGTCTTCCTTTGTAAACCCTCCCAAAAGAGCCTTCACCGACGAGCTCAATCACATGGTAATCCTCGACACCCATATTTGAGTACGATTGTTTCTAAAATCTGCCACATAAAACAATGTTTAGTTTAAGGCTCTGAGACCCAGTTCAGTGAAATTGAGAGTGTATGTTCAGTCTCACTCAATCAAAAACTTCAAAGGATTTGTAAACTATGTTGCATTCAGATTTCTTGTTTAACATAAGGTACAGTATCGAATCGACTAACGAGAAACATCAAATTAAAGCTAGAAATGTAGATTCCAAATCTGATAGGTAAAAGAAATCACCCGAAGTTCGGAATAAAGAGATTCTATAACGGGGTGACCGGATTTACGAGAAAGTAAAGAGGATATAGAACCGTCGCTCGTAAAGATGAGTAGAATAGACGAAGTAGTGGCCAACGGAAATGGAAGAACTGAGGACGACGCCGATAGATGACGGTTGAGGAGGACTGCGGCGGTGAATCGAGGAGTTGGAGGAAGGGAGATCCGTGGGATCGGTGTTTGGATATTCTTGGAAACTTTTGAAATTCAAAAAGAGGGAAAAAAAAATCTTTACTCTCTAGCTCTCTCAAATTTTGTTTTATATAAAAACCACAATTCACGATTTTCGATTTTCTTTTTCAAACGGGAAGGAACAAATATTTAATTATTATCATTTTCTAAAACTTGTTTTACGTTATCGCTGTTTTTTTTTTTTTTTTTTTTCATTCATTGAAAAGATGCAAACCGTATCAATTACAATAGCAATTAGATACAAATTTATTCAAAGAATAAAATACCACCCTTACAAATGGACTTGAGCTTCTCTCTGGATGCGTGAATGTAGCCAAGATGGACCTCCCATAGCTAGGTAAGATTGGAAAAGACCATATTTGTTAACGTTATCGCTGTTTGGAATCTGTTTTTAAATTACTAATGCCCTTAGTCTAATGGTATAGTGATCTTAGTTTGGTCTCAACTTTCTAGGCACCTAGATCAAATCTTATCAAGTGGAAATTATTTGTAATTGTGATGTTGAAAAAAGAAAAAAAATTGAATTTCGGAATAAAATCATAATAGAGTGGATGGTTAGTATTAGTTGGATAATAGTAGTAGATAGGGTTGGGCGTTTGGATAAACGGTTCGGTTCGCTTCTATTCCATTCCGGTTCTTTTGATTATAGCAAAATAGAATCTATTTAGAATCTGAAAGAATTTCGGATTGGATCGGTTCAGTTCCTTACCGGTTCAGTTGTTCTAAAAATATAGAACCATTGTGGAACCGAACAAATAGGTGATTTCGGTTCTCTAGAATATTTTATCCAAAATATCGAGAAAAAAACTGAAATTACCCGAAAACCAAAAACAAAAACAAAAAAAAAAATACAAATTGTAAATAGCTAAAATCTAAATATCAAAGCAAATCATACATACAACCATGAGGAGTAGAGGTTGAATCCATATTCATAGGCCCTAATTGGAAATGCTTTATAGAAAAGGAGAAGTTGTATGCAGCATAAGTCATATGATGTATGCAGCATAAGCAGTATGTTGTATGTCTTAGAAACTATATGTTCTTTTTAATACGCATAATTTACTGATTAGTACAGCATAATGTGATTATATAAAAAATTACATCTAACTATTAGAAAATATTTATTTTAAAGTATTATATATAGTAAATATATTAAATGATTTGATATATTTTATATCATAAGTTATTTTTATATTTAAACCATAATCTTAAAATTTTTAAAATAGAAAAATAAATTAATAGTAAGAAGTAATTTTAAAATTAATATATATATGTTTAAATATTTATAAAATATATGAAAATCATTAATATAAATTAATATAATAATTCTTTATAATAATTAAATACTAAAAATTTAAATAATTTTATTTCATAAGTTTTTCCATATATAAATTGTTTATCTTATAATTTCATAAATGGAACAAATAAATTAATAATAAATAGTAATTTTTA
>OVAV01000557.1:0-17516 GCA_900406375.1 Iberis amara | reverse complement strand
TGCATCCGGATGCAGCATCCGGATGCAGAAACGAACAGGCCTAAGGATAAAAGGGAATCCTTCTGGGAATCGTTTCTTCTAATTCGTTCTTCTACCATAGCTTTTCTCCTTCTGGGTATCGTTTCTCTCATCTGCAAAGACTTGAACTAGTTTTCTCTAACTAAACAACCAAAAGCTATTAAAACATTTAACCAATCAAAGAAGAATAAACATTAATTCTATAAGAGAAATATACATTACAGAGAACAAATGAAGTGTAACAACACCATCTAACTGCCTCATTCATAACGAATCTCGGTTTCACTTTGTTCAAATGTTGCATCGCATTTTTGGAGTCAACAAGTGTAACAACACCATCTAATTTGATATATCTGAAAACAATTCATCTCTACAAAATGTATCAATGACTGGTTCAGGTTTTGCAAGCCCTAAAATTAACTTTTCGCAAATCTCAAAGTCCATAAGTCAGAATTCGATCTCGCACCATTCCGAAACCAAGAAATTCGGTGAAAATTGTAGCGGAAATGTGCTCAATTGTAATTATATTCATATACGTACATGATTTCATAAATCTATTGGAATTCATGAGAGATAGAGCGACAAAGAGAAGAAGAACAAAGAAAATGAAGGAGAAAGAGAAAAAATAGATTTAGGATTTTTAAAAGAAAAAATTTACTCAAAACTACATTGTTTGGCATGAGACCAAATCAACTAATCTGAGTCAACATCATATTTGTATATGTCAGCATCAATTTTCTTTTTTTACCTGCTAACCTGACACGTGTAGGTAACGAATAACTTAAAAATTAATTTTAGAGAGTACAAGAACAAAATTTGAAAAATTAAGTAGTGTATGAACCGTTTAGTAAGCTCCAAAAGTAAACGTCTTAAAAAGTAACCATATAGGCACTAATCGACCTTTTTTCCTCTCTATCTAATACGCCATAGACTTTTGTAAGTATGTCATAGATTTAAATAGGTCAGTTAAATATACAGCAAACTTCAATAAGTCTGCGAGATTTTTTTTGACACTGCACATTTTCTTTATTTTATTTTTAGCAGAATTCACAGAAATTGATTTGACAATCCTTTTAGATCATTTTGCCAATGTTCTTATGTCTACATGTTATCATTTTTATTTCAAAAATGTTTTTATCATTGTTGCCACTTAAGCTTCGATCATTTCCTTTTCTGCTAACTCATCAGAACACTTTCACGAAAGCAAAAATATGTTTTCATTATGACCATTACAGACGACGTTTAAACGTGTAACTAGACAATGCAACAAGCATTAGGGTTTTCATCACTAAACAACTGTGGAGCATAGACGTAATGGACGAAGTAAGGTATGTTTCCATCTTTATCTTTTTGGCCCTCAACTTTTACTTTCTCTTTAAACTCCACAACTTGAGTAACCGTTTTGGTCACCTCTATTTTCACCTCTTCCTTCTTCTTCTTCTCCTCTTCTTTTTTCTTCTCTTCTTCCTTTTTCTTCTTCTCCTCTTCTTCCTTCTTCTTCTTCTTCTCCTCTTCTTCCTTTTTCTTCTCTTCTTCTGTCTTTGAGCTTATGATCTCTGCATGTTTGTGAACTTTCTTCCTTATATAGGTTAAAAGCTTTGTGGATTCTATCGTCCCTTGTACCGTTAGCGTTTGCGCCTTTGTATCCGTTTTCACGATGTGAATAGCTGCCAAACTAATCAAGTTAGAATCGGAACCACTATACTAATAAATCATTATACAAAAGTTCAAAACTAAAATTTTACCTTTGTGCTTCAAGAGCTTGTTTTGAAGATCTTTGTCACACTTTGCGCAATGAATGTGTACTTTTAATATCGTCGTACGAATAACATCCTGTAGTAATTGAAAGAAATTTCTCACCCAACCAGAGTCACGTATGGTCGCTGTATGGAAAATTACCTTTTTGACCTCGGTGGTTTTCTTCTCTACTACAGAAGTAGTTGTAGTTGTTGTAGTGGTGGTTTTCTTAGCCTCTGATGATGGTTTTGGAGAGATGAGCTCAACTTTTTTCTTGCTCCATTTTTCGATTTGCTTGTGAATCTTCACAATTTCTATTTTTCCTTTTACTTTGATTTCATTCTTCTCCAAATCAAACTCCACACCATGAACCCCTAAAAGTATTACTCAAAATAACATAAATGTCACAAGATCACAAACCGATATTTTCTAAGTAAATGATATAAGTAACGTATGGCCATATCCACCCAGTTAATATATATATGTCTCACGGACAACCAAAATGTTATATAATTTTAATGGTGTTCTACTTATTAAAAATTGTCATTTCGTTGGTTAAGAACGACTAGAGTTCGAGTTAAGCACTATAATATCGACCACTTCGAAATACGCACTACGTACAAGCTATTGAAGTCAAGACCAAATCTAAAAAAATACCGTTTTAAATAAAGAAGAAAATCTATAGGACATATATGAAGTAGGAAGTAATTGGGGATAACTCAAACTCCACAACATACAAAGCTCAAAGAGTCAAAGTTGAGACCTTATGAAAGGAGATATGAATTAGACTAGTTGAACTACAATTTTTTTAATTATATATTTCGACTAGTAAAGTTGGGGACAATGAGATCGATCTAACCTTGGAATCGAAGGAGAGGCTTTTTGATGTCACATGCACATTTTCGGCAGTGAAGGTGAACCTTATAAACGGCCGTGATGATCTCCTCGCCTTTATCTTTCTTCTCTTCGTTTTCTCCCATTTATTTTGTTCTACAACTCTAAATTTTAACTTCGTCTGATTCCATTATTTTTATTATTATGTTTGCTTTTCTTTGGTCTCAACAACTGCTAGCAGAAAACGCCAAGGAAAAAAAAAAACATTAATTAGGAATTTAATCATCACAAGAAATAGTCTTTTAGAAGTTATCTATAAACTAGTCAATTGTAATATGAAAAAGACAAATTTTCTAATCGGTTTGGTTTGAGTTTAAAGTTTAAAAGATTCTTTGCGCTTCCTTTTCTTTATTATCCTTTTCTTTATTATAAAATGTCGATATCTGATTTGCAACACAGTAAAAAGTCTATTTGGATTAATACTCCTCGAGTATTTGAAGACGCAGGAAACCTGAGCAAAACTTGAGAACACTGCACATGCAGATCAAGTGGATATTATGGAAATCTGAGAAGAACCTCAGGACGTTGCACAGGCAGATCAAGTGGAAATTCGAGAAATCTGAGCATATCCTGAGGATGTTGCACATACATATCAAGTGGAGATTCTAGAAACTTGAGCAGAACCTCAGGATGTTGTTCAGACATATCAAGTGGAGATCTGGAAACCTGAGCAGACTCTCAGAACGTGCCACAAACAGATCAAGTGGAAATGCAGGAAGCCTGAGTAGAACCACAAGATTGGAAACCTGAGCAGACTCTCAGAACGTGACACAAACAAATCAAGTAGAATTGCAGAAAAGCTGTGCAGATGCTCAGGACGTGACACATGCATATTGAGTGAGAAATCAAGATGTCGTGAAAGTGAAAAGGACGTAAAAGATCTAGAAGATTAAGGAAAAGAAAATACTTAATAAGAAAGAAGTTTTCATTTGGAGAAAATGGAAAGTTGAGAACCAGCAGAAAATGAAACAACAGATTTGAAAATACCAAAGAAAAGAAACACCGGTTGTTGGGAAAAAGGAAAGGGATTGCTAGGGTTTGGGTGAGTATATAAGGAGCTAAAAGTGTGAAAGAGCTTCAACACTTTTAGGCGTTCTTAATTTTCTGGGTTAGGGTTTTTCTAAAAGCTGTTCAAGAGAGTCTGTGAGAGATCTTGTGAGAACGAACATGGGATAAAGGGATAGAGTCAAAATCGTGTAAGGGTACTAGGAGAATAACTTACAGTACAAGTGTAAAAAGAAACAGCTTGCATAAATTTTGAGAAGTAAATAACAAAGTTGTGTTATTTGGAAAAGTGTGTTATGTTCATCAAACTCTCGATATTTAACTAGAGGTAGAGCGGGAAAGAATCATCTGAACCGACAAGGACGACCTGAAGAAAGGATGAAAGACGAAGTGGGCCTCGACGATAGCATTTCAGCTTAAGAGTGAGCTTGAATTAGGATTTGGGCCCACTTATAGCCGACTTCTTTGATTATAAATAAACATGTAAACTATAAAGGAGGGGATAATGAATAAAATATCAAATTACTCGAAGAACCTAACAATAGGTATCTCATAATTCACAGGTAAAAGTTTGACCTAACTAATAAAAGATCAAATCTTGGTCCAACAATTGACGTCGTCTATTGTGGAGAGAGCATTCATCGTCAACATAAGTTTGTTCCACGATATCTAGAAAACTAAACAACACGAGATGACAGAGGAACGAGAATGCAACATGCTACTAGAGAACTAGCAGGATAGACAGAATCAACAATAGGTACCGCCTATTGATGTACTAAATGATCAACATGTTTTGTTGGATGACACACAAATTGCGCTGGTGCAAACGGTAACAACAACGAGTAAACTTCGTAGCAAGATAGCAAGCCAATGTTGCATGACATAATCATGTTACTCATCCACTAGGAAGCGAAAACAACGAGGCTCATATCCGAATATAGGGAAGTGCATCTAAGACTTGACGATGTCTAAACTTATTTGAATAAGGAGGAAACGATGTGAATCCATCACGGTTAACATGGTTCTCTTCAAAACACAAGCCACAACACCAAACACAACGATTAGACAAGTACGACCAAGTACATACCTTCGAATGCAGACAGAGACAACAAGTATTCAAGGATCATAGGGTACCACTAAGGACGAAATAAATCGCCTCAAAGCATATATATGAAATATGAGTTTGTAGGTACACAAGTCAAAGAGCTCAACTTTGGACATCGACCGCATGCTCGAAGAAAGCAACGAATACCATTCACCCAGCGAATTGTGGACATGCCGATCAAAAACACATCAAAGATAAAGTTCCCAATATACTACGGGAAGAGTGATCATGGGCAATATTTAACTACGTTTATTATTGCAATGGGCCGAACTCAATTCACGCCAAAAGAACGAGATACATGCTATTGTCAACTCTTCATCGAGAACCATACAAGCGCAACCTTGACGTGGTTTTCGCTCCTCGAGGCAAACTCAATTGACAATTTCCAACGGTTGTCGATGATGTTTATAAAACATTATTCGATTTTCATCACGAATAAATCTTCCGCCGCAGATTTATGGGCAATGTCAGCAACAAGGAGTCACTTCACATATTTCTAGATATATTTAAAAAGTTATTTCTCGCGTAGTGATAAACGACAAAGCCACCATCATAGCCCTTAGGAACGCATTATGTTATGACTCTAGATTCAGGGACGAGCAACACGAGTTGTTAATTAATCAATCCATACACTTGAAGTCAATCTCCACAGGGAAAATAAGTTCGTCTAGATGGAAGAGGAATGAACCATGATGGTAAAAAAGCATTAGGTCGCAAAACTGGTTAGCCACGGGGAAAAAACGAATCCCCTTATGAACCTAAAAAACACTATAGTCGAGCTTAGAACAGGGACGATAACGGAAGAGGGTTGTACCTTCAAAGCGAGGAAAAGGAAGCGACATCGTCCCTACCACCGAGAGACGAGAAAAAAATGAATATTTTGAATTTCATGAGCATCAGGGACAAAGCACGACATATTGCAGGCATCTCCAAGACGTGTTGCTAAGAAAATCTTAAGTAGGTGAGATCGACGCAACACGTGAATTCAAAAAGATGGATTTGTGTCCGGGATACGACTTCATACCAAAGATCAACTCCTCTGGGAAGAGGACGAGGTCGAATCCTTACATTTAACAAAGTCATATAGCCGAAGATATGGAGCCACCCAAACAGGTCGAGTCGAATAACAAGGAAATAACAACACTCAACAAAATGAATAAGGACCATTGCCGATGTGACAAGCTAACATGATCATGGGAAAGCTCCTTTCATTAAATGACTTAGTCCGCTTTACCAAAGAATCCGAGCGGCGAGCAATAATAGCTCAGAGGCGAACTATGAAGGCCAACTCGCATACTATCTATTGGAATTTAATGATAACGACCTCGACGGGTTGAGTCAACCGCATAACGACTTCCTCGTTATTGAACTCGTTATAGTAAACATCGAAGTGACAAGAATATTGATCCCCACAAACGACGCCAACTGTTGAACCAAAATCTAATCTTGTTTCAATTAGGTCAAACCTTGATTTGTGAGTTCTGAGATAATTTTTATTAGGTTTTTCGAGTACTCTGATAGTTTATTCATGATCATTTCCTTTACAATTTACATGTATAATTATAGTTAAATAAGTCGACTATCTTGCCTAAAGTGAGTCCAAACGCTAATTCGAGTTTGCTCTAAGCCGAAATGTTATGGCCGAGGCCTACTTCGTCTTCTGGACTTTTTCACATCGGTCTTGTCTGTTCAGGTGATTCTTTTTCACTCCGCCTTTTGTTAAATATTTGATGAGTCTGGATCCAAATGAGCTTTTTACTAGGTTGTAAACCCCATATAAAAATTATGTGAATGCAATTCTATTGGTTTGAGTTTTTGAATTGGTTTGTTGTGGTACATAGATTAAAGTTTTTTTTTAAAGAAAGTAAGTGATTAACCACAAATTTTATTTTGAAAAGTTTGTCGGCCGAATTATTTCAAGAGCTTAGCAATTTGATTATTTTAATTAGCATAAATTTTGTGTGTAACACGTCCAAGTTAGATTCTATTTAACGAGTTCAGTGACTGGCCAAGACGTTCAACAAATTGGAAACAGTCACAGTTTAGGTGGTTCGAGAACCTTTTCTCTCATTGACCTAATTAAACAAAGACCTTCGATTGAGGTCTTGGTTTTGTCGGTTTTTGTAAATCAAAATAAAAAGAATAAGAAGAAGGGTAACACGTGACGCACGTGATTGTCAGGGTCTTATGATTCGACTGCCACACACAATCACAACCTTCTCTGCAGTTTCATGGAGCCTGCGGCGATTTCCTCTTCCGGTGGGCCTTCTTCTCTACTCCCCGCCTTCGCCCAGAAACTAGACGCAGAGGAGACTGTCGGGAAAGTAGTTTCTGAGATTGGTTTACTGGAATCTGCGGCTTCGATTCCGGAACTATCTGAGAGGTTCAGAACCAAGAGAGCGGCTGTTTTGATCTGTATCGTCTAAGGAGACGACAGTGATTCGCGCGTTATCCTCACTAGAGGTTTGTGCTTGCTTTTTCTTTTCCGTTTCTTCTCAGATAACATCTGTTCGTTTTGGCTTTGGTTTTGGTTTTGGTTTCATTCGACTGGAAGTTGGGGCTAGAATTGATTTCTTCGCTGGCTCTAATCGCATGAGATTAGAGTGGATTCTACCTTTTTTTGTAGCAGATATTTCAATGGTTTTTTCTTTGAACTTGAAAAAGCATTTGACACCCCTGATTTTGGTTAATGTGATGCAGAATCTCTCAGAGTTAATGCGTTGCGAAGAAATTCGCACTGGCTACTCGTTATAAAGGCAAGAACACGATCCTTTTCCTATTCTTGCTGCTCATTCAGGGAGAATCTGGCAGTTTATAGCAAGTGTAAGTGTGCTCTATCTGATGGCATGTGGGATTTTAAGTGTAGTTTTGTTTGTTTCTCTATAAGTAATCGTGGATCTTTTTATTTGACTGATTTTTGGCCCTTAAGACTTAACAAATGGTTTAAGATTAAAGGTTCATGCCCACTACTTTGCTTTTGACGTTTCGTGTTTGATGAAGCTGGCAAAATATTATTAGGGTAAATACCTATTCTCTTTCTGGTGATTCTGTTTTAAATTGCTGTCTTGTCTTGTTATAACAATCTATGAAAACAGCTTCTTATTAGATCTACTTCTTTTAGGTGACCTTCAGGGTTAATACTATAGGTGAATCGTTTATAATGGTTGATGAGTTATAAAGTGAATTTGCTGAATGATAATTGTTGTTTTGAAAAACCAGATTTGAAAAACCAGACATAGAGGACAAACTTTTATGGAAAATTGTCTTCTGGAATTGTGTCCAACTGCTTAGAATAAGGTCAATGGGGCATTCCGACTATTGAAATCTGGACCTCTTGCACCCAAAGCGAGAGTTGTATCATTAGACCAAATGCCTTGTTTCTTATGTTGTCACCTAATTCCTTCTATTTGCATTCTCTTCTTTCTATAAGAACATAGTTGATTCCCTTTGCTTTTCTGTTTAAATGCTCAATCAAAATTCTTATTCTGATTCCGCAGCTCATTCATTGTGCAGTAGGCAGCTTACAAATGAGATGGTCAGCTTTACAAATCAGTGGTATGTTTTTCCATTGCATTATGGAATTAAGAATTAAATTTGATGGACTTTTTTTTTTTTATATTCACTAGCTGTTTTGAAAGGGAGATATATGGTCCTCAGTTTTTAAAATTATTAGTGGAAGATGTAGGACTAAAAAAGATCTGATTTCTAAGAAATCTCTTGCTAGAAAGTAGATCATCTACTTAAAAAAGTCAATGGGGGCATTCCGAGAATCGAACTCGGGACCTCTCGCACCCAAAGCGAGAATCATACCACTAGACCAAATGCCCTGTTGTTGACTTAGTTCCCTTAGAGCATTCATTTGTTGTTTAATCATGTCGAAAAGAGAATACACACTTCATTCTGTTTTTACCTGAAAATTTACTCGGTGAAGATGACAACATACTGCTATCGTAAGTTCAAAATATTGTATATTTTACTTTTGGATCTGGTAATAAAATGTTTTCGTTTAAAAAATTTAAGAAGAAACTACGTTTTAGATTTAGTTGCGTTAGTTGACTTTCAGCCTTTCAAGGATTAACAGTAAAGTTGGATGTCTGTAATTTAATATTGATGAAAGCTAGGAAAACTTGTTTTACAAAAAGTCAATGGGGGCATTCCGAGAATCGAACTCGGGACCTCTCGCACCCAAAGCGAGAATCATACCACTAGACCAAATGCCCGGTTATTGGTGATTTTCAGTTTTAACAATCATTCTTTTTCCTTTCACTTTCTTGAGAGAACTGTTATTCGTTTGTAGTTCTGCTTTCTGACTAGTACTATGGAAATGCATGTTGTTCAAGTGTCATGCTCATATCTTTAAGATGAGATTATTCCTAGTGTCGTGGGTACGACCAGCATATGGCTGTGCTTTTGTAGATTATTTAAAAGGCTTCTGTTTGCTGCTAGACCTGTTCTTGATCCCGAAATTCTGGCAATTTTTTAAAAAAATTTCATTGGCATTTGCGACCTATACTCAATTGCTGTTGTTAGGTTTTAGAGAACTGAGAATCTAGCCTAAGTACTGTCTCGTGTTTATTGGTTGAATCTGCAGAAGGAAGTTGTTTTCTAGTTGGAGAGATTAAAGTCATTGGATGTGAAAACCAAACTTCGGTGTTTCATCAGTTTGCGTAGTTGAACTTAAGCACTTAACATGATGACAAGAGTTCCTTCCAAGAGCTGAAGTAGAAGACCAAACGCTAGACCATGTGCCCAACTCATGATATCTTTTAGTTAAAATGGTAAGCGTAGGTATATTCTTTGCTGATAACTCGTTATCATTTTCACGTTATCATTTTCAGCTTGGTTTGAAAACATTTATTAAAAAATGTCAAAGGGGCATTCCGAGAATCGAACTCGGGACCTCTCGCACCCAAAGCGAGAATCATACCACTAGACCAAATGCCCTGTTTCTTATGTTGTTCACCAAATGCCTTCTATTTGCATTCTTCCCTTATGTAAGAGCATTGTTGCTTCCCTTTGATTTCCTGCTTGAATGCTCAGTCAAAATTGTTTTTCCGATGTCACAGCTCATTCATTGTGAAGCAGGAAGCTGCAAAACTGATGGTCAGCGTTACAAACCAGTGGTATGTTTTTTTTTCCATTGCATTATGGAATTAAGAATAAAACTTTTAGCGACTTTTTGTTTATGATTCACTTTGGAAAATGTAGGACTAAAAAAGATCTGATTTCTAAGAAGTGTCTTGCTAGAATTTAGACCATCTACGTAAAAATGTTTATGGGGGCATTCCGAGAATCGAACTCGGGACCTCTCGCACCCAAAGCGAGAATCATACCACTAGACCAAATGCCCGGTTGTTGATTTAGTTGCATTAAAGCATTAATTTGTCTTTTGATCATTTGGAAAAGAGAATACACGCATCATTTTGCTTTTACTGGAAAATCTAGTTCTAGTTTGAAAGGTTGATCAATTACGTTTTAGATCTAGTTCTGTTAGTTGACTTTCAGGGGTTAATAGAAAGGTGGATTGTCTGTAATTTAATATTGATGAAATGTTTGTTGGCAATTGGAAAACTTTTTTTACAAAAAGTCAATTGGGGCATTCCGAGAATCGAACTCGGGACCTCTCGCACCCAAAGCGAGAATCATACCACTAGACCAAATGCCCTGTTTCTTATGTTGTTCTCTTAGTGCCTTCTCTTTGCATATGTCTCCTTTCTGTAAGAACATTGTTGCCTCCCTGTGCTATTCTTTTTGAATGCTTAATCAAAATTCTTTCCCTGATTTCACAGCTCATACATTGTGAAGTAGGCAGCTTACAATCGAGATGGTCAGCATTACAAACCAGTGGTATGTTTTTCTTTTCCATTGCATTATGGAATTAAGAATAAAACTTTTAGCGAGTTTTTTTTTATGATTTTCACTCTCTGTTTTGAATGGGAAAGATATGGTCTTCAGTTGTTTAACAATATATTTGGAAAGTGTAGGACTAAAAAGATCTGATTTCTAAGAAATGTCTTGCTGGAATTTAGACCATCTATGTAAAAATGTTAATGGGGGCATTCCGAGAATCGAACTCGGGACCTCTCGCACCCAAAGCGAGAATCATACCACTAGACCAAATGCCCTGTTGTTGTTTTATTTGCCTTAAAGCATTAGTTTGTTGTTTAATCATGTGGAAAAGACTATTTTCCAAAGAGAATACATGCTTCATTTGGTTTTTACGAAAATCTACTCAGAAAAGAGGATACTGCTATTGTTAGCTCAAATTATTCTATATTTTACTTTTGAATCTGATAATAAAATGTTTACTTTAGAAAATCAAAGAAAGAAATTATTTACGTTTTAGATCTAGTTCTGTTAGTTGACTTTCAGGGATTAATAGTAAAAGTGCATTGTCTGTAATTTAATATTGATGAAATGTTTGCTGGCAATTGGAAAACATGTTTTACAAAAAGTCAATGGGGGCATTCCGAGAATCGAACTCGGGACCTCTCGCACCCAAAGCGAGAATCATACCAGTAGACCAAATGCCCGGTTATTGGTGTTTTTCAGTTAAAACAGTCAGTTTTTTCCTTACACTCTCTTTAGAGAACTGTTAATGCGTTGTAGTTCTGCTTTCTGAACAGTACTATGGAAATGCATGTTGTTCAAGTGTCATGCTCATATCTTTAAGATGAGATTCAGGCAGAAAATTCTAGTGTCCATTATTTAAGTATTCCTTTAGAAGATTAATCAATTACCTGACTTCGAGAATCAGGCTAGTAAACCATAGGGAAATTGTATGACCAGCATAAATGGCTGTACTTTTGTAGATTATTTAAAAGGCTTCTCCTTGGTGCTTGGCCTGTTCGGCCGTTCTTGACCCTTAAATTCCTGCAATTTTTTATGTTGTTCTGTTTTTCATTGGCATACTCAATTGCTGTGGTTTGATTTTAGAGAATCTAGCCTAAGCACTGTCTCATGTTCACTGGTTGAATCTGCAGATGGAAGGTGTTTTCTAGTTAAAGAGATCAAAGCTGTTGGATGTAAGCCAAACTTCGGTGTTACATCAGTTTGCGTAGTTGAATTCCAGCACTTAATCTCGTAAATAGTTACAAGAGTTCCTTCCAAGAGCTGAAGTAGAAGACCAGAAGCTAGACCATGCGCCCAACTCATGATACCTTTCAGTTAAAATGGTAAGGATCTGGACCTTTCTTTGCTGATAACTCGTTATCGTTTTCAGTTTGATTTGAAAACATTTATTAAAAAATGTCAAAGGGGGGCATTCCGAGAATCGAACTCGGGACCTCTCGCACCCAAAGCGAGAATCATACCACTAGACCAAATGCCCGGTTATTGGTGTTGTTGAGTTAAAGAATTCTCTTTGTATCCTTTACTCTTTTTTGAAACATTTTTTTGATAAGAAAAAGTTCATTGAAATTTATGGGGCATTCTGCAAATCAAACTTGGGACCTCTCGCACCCAAATTGAGAATCGTACCACTGCACCAAATGTCTTGTTTTTTTATGTTGTTCAGTCAGTGCTTTCTAAGTGCATTCCCAGATTCTCTAATAAGAGAATTGTGGCCTCAGTTTTCTTTTCCGTTATATGCTTAATTACAGTTTTTGGTGTTTGTGCAGTCGTTCTCTGTGAGATCAGCTGCTTATATGAAGTTTACTGGATATACTGAAATGGATTGAAAATAAAACAGTGGTACGTTCTTATCCTCCTTAGCATTCAGCACTTGGAAGAAGTCAACTGTGCATTTAGCTTGTTTTTTAGAATAAGTGTTTGGGAAAATTTCAAGGGGTATTCTGATAATCGAACTTGGGCCCCCTATCAACTGGAAAGTACTAGTAGGCATCAGAGGAGATCGCTATGATCAATCCTTCAGTTGGCAGCCTGCATCTCTGTGTCAAGCCTTGTTGAAAAGGCTTTACTTTAATTGAATAATATTTCTTTACTTTGATTTCGTCAATGAAAGAGGGGAAACATCTCTTTTAGTTTTTTATTCACCCAGAGCAATACACCACTAGACCAAATGCCCTGTCTCTAAGAAATTTAGTTATAATGTTGTTGATCACAACATTTTCATCTAGGTCTCTTAGTTGAATTTTCATAAATAAAAGGTTCTTAGTAGGGTTTCTTAGATCTAATTTATCAGATTTTTTTTTTCAACTGAAATCCCAATAAAATGATAATCTTGGTCCAAATGTTTAAACTTCTTCCATGAAATGTGAAAAGAGGAAGTCTTCTCATCCTACATCTGTTAGTCGGCTTTATGATCTTTTTCTGTCTAAACATATGACTCGAGCATGCCACTGTTTTTATTAATTTAAGTTTTATAGAACGTCAACATCTAGTGAATATCCCAGTAAAGTTATGGTCTATTATCTTACTGCTTTTATCGTTGGATATACCCTCACATGTTTTCGGCTTTTCACAGTCTGAAAGCCAATGCCTGATTCCTTATTCCAGATTTATAAGTTCTTTCACTGAAACTGCATTTCGATATATGGCTGACAATGGAACCTAAAAAAAAAAACCTCTTTGGTCATACATATATCAGTTCGATGTTAACTATTTTACTAAGAAAAATGTCCAAGGGGCATTTGAGACATCTGGCACCTAAAGCCCACTAGGCCAAATGCCATGTTGTTTATGTAAATCCAGTTCAAGCATTGTATCTGCAGTATGGTGCAAATATGGCACTAGAATCTGTAGTACGAGTTGAAACCGTGATGTTAGGAACTGTTTGAATCTGTATCTCAACTGTAGCAGTATGCTTATTAGTTAGTCTGGAGGCTTTATGTTATGTTCTCTGCTGAATCTAGTTTACGATCATGAATATTTCTGGGCAGGAGTATGATTTCTTCTCTGCATCTCATACACATTGTGGAAAAAAGAATACTTGCTTTGCTCTTCTTTTTCACTTGAAATTTACGTTCAAGACTTCTCCCCTTGACAGATCTTATTCATGATGAAGTTGGCAATATACAGTAAGTGTAAGTTCAAACTACGAGTTTAATTTGGCTCTTGAAGCTTGTAAAAGATAGTTGTGCGATAGATCTTGTTCTTTTAGTTGACTTTTGGAAATTAATAGTGAAAATTCATTTGCTGTTTATGCAGCTTGGAAAACATTATGACTACTGAATCGACATGGAACACCTGTATGCTCTTCTTTTCCATTGCAGTAAACACCTGATAATGAAACTGTGAGGATGTTTTAGTTTTTAATTCTCTTTGCTGAATTAATTGGGAAATATATGGCTATCTGTGAAAAATCTAAGACTAGATAAACATTGTTTTTCTTCTACCATCTAAAAAACATAAATGTAGAAAAAGCTAGTGGGGCATTCCGAGAATCGAACTCGGGACCTCTCGCACCCAAAGCGAGAATCATACCACTAGACCAAATGCCCATTTATAGGTGTCAGCCAGTTAAAGCATTATTTTTTGTGAATTACCCTTCCTTGGTATAGTTTTGAGCAAAAAGGTTTGAAGCAGCAAATGGGGCATTCCGAGAATTGAACTCGGGACCTCTCGCACCCTAAGCGAGAATCATACCACTAGACCAAATGCCCTATTTGTTAACTGACGTAGTTTAAACGTTCAAGATTTGGTCAGTTTTTTTATCTCGTTCCTTTAGTTGACTTTTTTTAACTAAATAATTAATTTTTGTCCTTATAGGATGTTCCTTGATCTAATCTTATGGGATCTCTTTCAGTTGAAATGTTCAGCTGGCATTTAGAGCATGTTTTTACAAAATTACAAATGATTTCGGGAATCTAACTCACCCTCTTGCACCCAAAAACAAGAATCATACCACTAGACCAATTGCATTCTTATTGGTGTCTTTTATATAAATGATTCTCTTTAAGTATAATTGAAGTTAGTATATATGTTTTCTGGTTATATCTGCAGAAGGGGAAGGGAGGTGTTTTCTGTTTATGGATGTGAAAGACAATATTTGGTTATATACAAGTTGGCTTGTTTGGATTTCAGAAACCAGATGATGAGGACATCTACAATTATCGGTGAAGGTCACTGGACCCCGGGGAAATTAGTACTGAGATGGTCTATTGTTCGACACTCTTCAGGTTTATAAGGAGCTCAGTCATCCATCAAACTAATACCCATTTCGAACTAACAGATCATGAATCTAGAGACACACTTGGAATTATTTTTGTTCTAGCTTCTGCAATAGTATAAAATATATACAAGGTAAATAAATGCAAGTTACTAGCTTAATAAGCCCATTCCTTAGGAAGATATACTTGTTTAAAATGAGAGGATATGACGGGGCATTGCTTCTTCTTGGGCTTCTCTTCTTCTGAGCTACTCACTGGTCTCGCAGGAAGAAACACTCCGGTGCCACGCGGCTTACTTCTCTGTTCACTTGCATATTCACTAGGCTTCTCCGTTGAGCTGTAATGGTTCAACGCGTACCACATCATTGGCTTCCTATCAGTGTTGCTACCTCCTCTATAACTCTGTATATTTTATGTAATAAAGATTGGTTCATTAGACATCCTTGGCACTAATAAGAAAACAATGTCATGATGTTATAACAGAAATAGGAACCTGTGGAAATGGAATAAAGACTTCGTCAAAGAGGTATGAAGGTAAGAGAAGCAATACTTCCTCTAGACCCAACACAATCTCTTCTTTGCAAGACATGTTGCTATGATTTCAAAAGACTCCAATGCATTAGTATTATATATAATGTTTACTTATCCCAATGTTCAAAGTGAGAAATCGGTAAATCATTAATGGGTCGGGTCGAGTTGGGTGAACCTCTCTTGTGGAATGGTGGTGGTGGTTGCATGTATGTGTATGTGGCTTCTTTATGGTTTAGTTCGGCTTAAACCATAAATTAGCATATTTGGTTGGTTATGCAAAATTCTTCTAACCCACCTTACCAACCCTTTTTCTATTGTATTTTTCCTATTTTCATGCGACTACCAAACATTTTATCATGTAGAGAGTTTATTAGTAGTTGACCTAAACTATTCAATCCAAATGTATGCAAGTACGTATACTTACTTTGAAACAAATATTAAGGATATAATTAAATAATAGCAATCATATTCTAGCTTCAGAATGTTCATTGCATCAGTATGTTTAAACTTGACAGTTAGATTTGCAGCTTTACGTGCCATTTTCTAGCAAATACAACCTATTAAAGTGGGTTATAAGTAAGGATGGGCATAAAAACCGATAATCGAATAACCGATCGTAACCAAACCAAAAATTCAGTTTCGGTTAGGGTTTGGATACTGTTGAATCTAGGGTCGTCGGTTCCCCTGGATTTGAGTTCGTATTTGATAAGGGAGTTACAAGTACAAAAGAACGAAGTGCGTCGACGATTCCGACGCACTTAAATAGATTATAGAAAAGCTCAGGTCGTCAATTTATCTCTCTAACTTCTCTCTAAAGCCCTCTGTCGTTAAATGCCAACCTCCTCTTCGTTGAGGTTCACCTCCTATTTATATTGCTTCCGCCATCATTCTGCTACACGGGGCAGTTGGCTAGGCGCCCTGTTTATCCGGGGAGTCGGCCCATAGGTCACTATATGCCGAGCTACAGGAAGACTAGGTGTACTGTTCTCTCGGCGGTCTCGCTTACCTCGTCGATCCTGCCGGGTGGGCCTTCGTCGTCGGGCTTTGAAGATGGGCTTGGTCCTTTGGGCCTGAGGCGATGGGCCCATATCCTACAATAAGTCCCCTCCCCCCAGTTCGACGAGGCTGATGTGTTTACGGGTCGTCGGACTTAGTATGTTTTTCTGGCCCAGTGGACCGAGCCGTATCGCTGTGGATTTTGCCTTTTTGGAGGCGCGTTTGGGAGTGATGAGTTGGCATTCGTAACGGTTGGTGTCAATCTCGAGGTTAATTAGCTTCGCTGAGAAGCTATCGCTTTCCGGTCATTCATCATGCTGCCGGTTCGTCTGCCGGTCACTTCTCTTTTTGGCTTTTCGTCTCCCAGTCCAGCTTACCTGGGACGCTTCGACTCCCGGTCACTCTTCTATATATACCCCATGATCTCTCCATTTCCTCCATTTCGCATCTTTGTTCAAGGTATTTTCTGCTCTCCCTTCTCTCTATTTTCTCTCTCTAGCTTGTTGTGGTTATATTTCCTGTTCTTATCAACGCGATGACTTGCGACTTGATGAACCTCGACTTGGGTAGTGGTACGAGCGCGTCCGGTGATTCGTCGTCGAGCTCGCAGACAGAATCTTCTGCGGGTGAGTCTGAGAAGCATCCAATCTCCGCGTCCGCCAGTTCTGGGCGCTCTTCGCCTCGTCGATCTGACCCGGGGTCTGATCCTACGACCAACACGTCGTTTGACGATGCGGGGGCTGAAGAATCGATAAGAGAATCGGTGGATCGTCAAGATCAGTCGATTACTCGAGATCTTTCCACTTCAGAGGATCTTATAGACATGATCCCGTTGTCATCGAGGCAGGAGAGCCGAGTCTCAATGCGCAAGAGGATCCGATCGACTTAATCCCTCTCGTTGTGAGGAAAAAGGTACTTACAGGGCGGCGAGTTGGTAGGTTTGCTCCGAGGGGGATCCCTTCGAGTGAAGGCGTGGAAAGAGGCTCCGTGGCTCAAACCATTGAATTGTTCACGCCTCGTTCAGATGGGGAAGGTTCATCTGCCGCTCCGTCTGCTGAGGTCGATAAAATTACCGGAGTAGGGGCTTCGATTATGAACAAGACGCGGCTTCTGAGAATGGTGAGGGAGTGCGGCTTCGATGATCCTAACTTGGTGTTTAA
>OVAV01000556.1:0-15443 GCA_900406375.1 Iberis amara | reverse complement strand
GATTGATCTTTTTAGTTTTCTATACAAATTTCATTGATTAGTTACAAAGTTCCATCAATATTAAATGAAAGTATTTGAATTTCTTGATTTCTATAGGTTAATTTATGTGGAAAAGTGTATAATTTATCAAATAAAAATATTTAATGATCAAAGTTAATTAGTATTTTTTAATATGTGTTAAATTTCTAAAACATCAAACAAATAAAAACCGAGGGAGTATCAAATTTACAATATTATGATAACACATTTTTTTTATAAAGAGAAGTTTATATATATATATATATATATGAATTGGTCATTCGATCAATTCATATAATACAGATAAATGCAATTATATGAAATTGGATTTCAGCAATAAATGTTATGAAGTAAATATTTAACTGATCAAGATTATTATGTTTCTTATATTTTAGAATATTTACCACATTTCATGTCTAATAAAATTAGTTGAAAAAGTAGTATGAATTCACATGTTCTAAAAATTTTATTCTTCTTCTTATTGTTGCAATACATTATTTAAAAATTATCTAAAATATTAATGGCCATGTTATATTTCAAAATATTGTCTTTGATATCTCTACTTCATTTTTTGGATACCAAATAAATGTATATTTTTCACTTGGCATTATTTATATAGTCCATAAATTAATTCAAAAATTTGTCACAATCACATTTCAGTTCTCAGGTTTTGGAAATGATAATTATTTTTTGTTTCTTATGAATTAGATTCTTTGTAGTTTTTGTAAGATGTTATCCCACTATTTTGATATAATTTCTAATGACAACATACAAAACTTTCCACTATGATAACATTGAACTTGTTCCATTATGATATTCGTTGCTTGAAATTAAAAAGAGATCATATTAATTAAATAACGAGATAATACACTTAAAGTCGTAAACCATTCAATATTTTTTTATAAGTTTAATCAGTGCAATAGACAATTAACTTTTCACGAGATTATAAAGTACCTAATTGGAAAATAGAATATGTAGAAATTTGAATAAAGAATTAAAAAGAAACTAATAAGAATGAAATAATGTGATGATACAATACTAAAATATAAACAAATTAAAGTTGACTTAATTTTATTTGAAAAATCAAGTTTTAATGGTCAATGAGCAAAAAATAATATACAAAAACAAAATCAAGAAACTGACTACCAAAATATTAAATTTTGAACGTCATAATTGATATTTTTGATTAACAAATGAAAACAACACACTTAAATCATCTACACCACTTAAATAAGTAATTAATTTAGTATAAACATTGCACAAATATTGCACATGACATGATAAAATGTTATGCCAAAAAAGTAAAACAAACATATCACACTTCAATATGTGTTTCATAGATTTCAAAGTGTTAAAAGAAAGCATTTTACTTGAAGTTTCTTCAATAAATTAGCTACATTTTTTAGTAATCTACAATTTGACTTAACTTATTTGCTCATGTCATGTGTGATCTATTTGTTTTACTTCTTTAACATGGCATTTTATTTTCTAAATCTAAGTTATGTGTTTTATAACTTTTAGAAGTTGTAATGTTGCAGACATTAAATTCATTGTAGCTAACATTATCGAGTTTCCCTTTTATAGATGTGTGATTCTTGATGGTCGCAAAGCGGAGGATCATCATCTACAATTAGTTCACACCAAAGAACATGTTGATCTAATCAAGAGTCTAAGCACAAAACTTAACAATTCTAAGAGAGACAAAGTTGTTTCGGAGATGAAATCAATTTATCTTAACGGGCTGCATATCTTGCAGCGGGATATGTTATAGAGGTAATACTAGTTTGTCTCTTTCAATTAGGAGTTAGAAAATTGTTACAATATGGTTGGAGAAGATCTTGATGAAGGATTTAACGTAAATGTTCCATGAGAGCATGGAGGATATCGTGACATAGATTATCTTGCAGTTTAAAACCACATCTTAATTCCTGACACGAAGGAATTAAGCTCGGATATTATATTACTTTCAACTAGATTTGATGTAGGTATATATATATATATATATATATATTTATATAGTTTAAGCATATATGAAAATTAAGAGTTGTATAATCTTTGATTTTAACAGTTGTTGGTGATCCTTATGGTGGTTGTTGCGTTACACCAAATGGATATTCAATTATGTTAAAGAAAGTTAGTGTTTTGAATTTGAGCTATATAATATACAATTGGTTTTGACCTCATTTCTCTAATTTTCTTTAAGCTAATGAAGTGTTCACAAAGAAATATTGTATTAGCGGTAGATGGAGGATTCAATCTAGAGTCAATAACAAACTCTTCAGTTGCTTGTGTTGAAGTTTTGCTTGAGGACAAACCAATTCAAATTTTTTTTGAATCATTATTTCTCTCTTATTACTTTTCTTTTAATTATTTATTCAAAGTTCTACATATTTTCTTTTCCACTTAGATATTTCATATTCTCGTGAAAAGGTAATGGTATGTTGCATTGATTTAATTTATAAAAAAAATATTGAATGATTTAAGTGTATCATCTCATTATTTAAGTAATATGATCTTTTTTAATTCCAAGCAACAAATATTATAGTGGAACACGTACAATATTTGTGCAATTTTTATACTAAATGAATTACTTATTGAAGTGATAGATGATGTAAGTGTGTTGTTTTCATTTTGTTAATCACGAATATCAACTATGACATCCAAAATGTAATATTTTGGTAGTAAATTTCTTGATTTTGATTTTTGTAAATTATTTTGTGTTCATTGGCCATTAAAACTTGATTTTTCAAATAAAATTAAGTCTACTTAAATTTGTTTATATTTTAGTATTGCATCATCTCATTATTTCTTTCTTATTACATTCTTTTTAATTCTTTATTCAAAGTTCTACATATTTTCTTTTCCAATTATGTACTTCATATTCTCGTGAAAAGGTAATTGTATGTTGCATTGATTTAATTTATAAAAAATATTGAATGATTTAAGTGTATCATCTCATTATTTAAGTAATATGATCCTTTTTAATTCTAAGCAACAAATATTATAGTGGAACACATGCAATATTTGTGGAATGTTTATATTAAATGAATTAATTATTGAAGTGATATAGATGATGTAAGTGTGTTGTTTTTATTTCGTTAATCAAGAATAGCAATTATGACATTCACAATTAATATTTTGGTAGTAAGTTTCCTGATTTTGATTTTTGCATGACTTTGAAAATCTATTTAAGAGATTGATGATGGATTATTGTAGGATTTGACGAGTGTTGGGGCAAATCCGAAGATATTTGAAAGTAATGGGATGAATGATATATTAAGAAATACTGAAAGTGATGTAAGAGTAGGTGTTGGAAGACTTCCTCGACTAGAAAAAAGCTAAAACCTAAACGTGAGAAAGAAAATGTATATTTTTCACTTGACATCATTTGTATAGTCCATAAACTAACTCAAAATTTGTCACAATGACATTTAAGTTTTCAGGTTTTGGAAATGATAATTATTTTTGGTTTCTCATGAATAAGCTTCCTTGTAGTTTTTGTAAGATGGTGTTCCACTACTTTGAAATAATTTCTAATGATAACATACATTGATCTATTTTTATTTACATCACATACATTGATCTATTTACATGAAAAACTACTTAAATCATATTAAGTTATTCTTACAAATGAATATTTGTTTGTTTAATTGAAATTATCAGGAGTTACAAAGAGAATCAATATTGGTTGCTAAAGTTGCTTCATTTTTAGAACTTGCTTCAGTCTTATTAGTATATCACAAAAATATAAAACTAGAGAAAGTAAAAACATGTCAAACTCTGAATATTTCTTAAAATCTTCAATATATCATCACAATCATTTCAAAAATAATCCATTACATAAAATTATGAAAAAGAATAAAAAAGACATACTTCATCAAAAACAAATTAAAACATGATAGTATTAAACCATTTCATGATTAGAAATGTTTGTTTAGAAAATCTTTGCAACATCTTTCATAAGACCACGATTAGCACTTGCAAAATCAGAAAACTCTTGGTATGATATGTATCCATCACCATCTGTATCAATTTCGGCCATCATACGCTTAATGTCGTCGTGTGTGACCGAACCAAGATTCTTAAGAGCATCTCCTAGCTCGGTCGCTGAGATTTTTCCATCTCCATTAGCATCAAACTTTTTGAAAATACGATCGTGCTCTGTTTTTTCTGTTGCATCAGCCATTGTTTTATAGTTTTGTTCCTTTTGGTCGGATGGATTAGGTAATTGTAAGAGTTTTTATAAAGAAATTTTGAATGTGATTAAATTTGAGGCTATGCTTTAAACTAGGCGATTTAAGGAGAAAATTGAATTTACTAAAATTAGATTGTGACTTTGTCTTCCACGAACCATAAAAACTTATGATGATTTCAATATTTTAATTTTCTTTTATGATATAATGATTTTTACCGTCCCAATGAATTAGCTTATCAAAATAATGTTTTTCAAGACACCGCTACTACTTTCTTGTTGTATTATAAATCGAATCTGGTCACTCGCATAAATTTTTTTATTAATAAGATTTAATCTATTGGACCAATCTATAACGTACAAAAATCCGACAAAAAAAGTTATATTAACAAGTTAGATATAGAGATCTAACTATTCATACATAGTTTTGATGTAACAATACAAATTCATATATCCAAATCAACATTCAAGAAAAATCCACTTGAAATCTTACAATGTTAATATATTAACGAGATCTTTTGTGGAAGTAATATTTTCCATACAAAACAATGATTTTCACCAAAAATGTTATATTTAGATCTAACTATTCATCCATTGTAATAATACAAATTCACAAATTAAAATCAACTTTAGAGAAAATAATCCATCACTTGAAATCAAGATTCTGTCTTGATGTAAAGAATGTATACAACAATGTGAAAGAAACTAAACAAGTACTAAAGATTAACTTGCCAAAATGATTGGATTGTAATAAGTAAATCNCAAAAAAAAAAAAAAAAAAAAATTCCATGGCTGAATCAAATGAGTTTTTCAGGCTATGGATAGAACTTCAAAGATGTAATTTAAACTCATATCTTTGAACCAATTGAGAGTATAAAGCTCATAACTTTATGGAGCTCTATCAAAAGGCTTAGTATCATTGTAACAAGTATCCCACACTGCCTCCATTGCATCTTTAGCTGCTACTTCCGAGCAAAATGGATTGCCTCTAAGTGATTTCAACACTCTTCTTTTTATACATTCCTTTTGAAAAAAAACAACAACACAAATCAACCATAATGCCACAAGTCTAACTAATGCAATTCCTTCTCTTAAAGTGACTTACTTGTTCATGTCCTCTTAATTTAAGGAAACCTCGCAAAAGTTCTCTTTTGAAATGGCAATCGCCGCTTAAATGACCTGCACGAATCTGTTTTCAAGAATGACACACACCAAAACCTATCAAGAACTTATACCGATTAAAAGCTCTATCGAAAAATTGTAATCACCTCACTACAAGCATGGTGAGCACAATTAGTCCAATCCAAGNCATTCGTCATATGCATGGATTAACTCATGTATAACTACTTGATTCACTTCATCTTGAATAGTCAGATAGTTACTGCAGACAGTGATCTAACATACAAAGAGCAAAAAACAAAAGCAAGATTTCAAATTTCAGCATTACCATTATGATTTCAAGAGAGTATTGAAATAGCTTTTACCCCTCTTCCTTTGGTGAATCCTCCAGCTACAGGACCAGTACAAACAACTGCTTTTACAAAGTTATCACCAACTCTACATCCAGATTTCTCCATTTGCTCCATTAGAAACTTCACAATTGGATCTATAAGCAAAACAAAGCAAGTAATATAAGAACCCTAAGCTCCTTAAACCCTAGATTCCTCGAAAATTCCCAAACAGATTTCATCTCAAAATACTACAGAAGCGCTAATGAAAACAAGCAAAACATATTAAGATTCAGAAGTTCGAAGAAAAAACAAATTGCTAGGATTGAAAACGAGATGCTTAATCTGTAAATTACTTCGGAAACTTCTCTGAATCATATCTTGACATTCTTCGATAGATTTGCCACGATTTTTTCCAGGGTTAAAACCGGGTCCAGAATTCGGAGCTGCTGCATCTTCCATTCAAATCTCTGATTCGCTCTGAATCGATTTTGACGGCGGAAGGTTTTTTTCCGAAGCCGGAGAATGACAAAAATCGATGGACGGCGAATGAATAAGGAGGGTAAGGGTAAATAAGTAAATTAACAATACCGGTTTTGTTCAATTTGGTAAAGTTTAATTTAATTTCGGTTTGATGACGTCAGCGAATTTATGTCAATGTGACAACTCTCGGTACTAGTCTTCGTCAACACCTTTCCTTTTCGAAGACCTCAAATTGTTTTTTAATGAAATTAAATTCGAAAAAATTGTTATATATTTTTACTTCGCTTTGATAGTTCGTCTTCTTCAAAACGTTTCTTGATCTTCTTCGAAAAGCTTCTTCTCTGCTTGTATTAACTCCGTCTTTGATCTCTGGTTCGTATTTTATCTCATTTTATGTTAACTCTCTACATTTTGTTATTTTGATTTCATCACTGCGAAAACTGACAAGTGTTAGAGATTTCTCTGGTTTGCTGAATTTTGGGATTTTTTCGTCACTTTTTTGTTGTGTGGCGAGTGTTGAAGAACACTCTGGCTGTGAGAAATTTAGTGTGATACCTACTGTTTTGAAGTTTTTCGTCACATTGATAAGCGTCTTTTGCTCGCTTAAAGTTCTTTTACGAGTGTGAAGTAAAATTTGCTTGAATCGGAATTATGAACTTTTCCATTGTGTAAATCGTCTTTTCTCCTTAAGATTTTGTGATTCAACTTGTTTATGTGTTAGATGGCTACTGATATTGATGAGATGGAAATTGAGAGCACCGATCAAGTATCTGCCTCTATACTACCATCTGCAAGAAGGTGAATGTTATCTTTTATCTTCTTATTCTAGTGTTTCCATGATCTGTTTCGCTTTTCCAATGAAAGAGAACTCGTGATCCTGGAATGTCAATGCACCTCTTGATTATCTGTGTACATTATACATTTTTTCCTCAGATCTTTTTGGTTGTTGTTGTTTCAAGTCTTACATAGTGTATATGTGATGATGTGTTACCAGTTATCAGGTAGATGCACTTATGAAAGCAATGAAGCAGAATACACTTGTATTTTTAGAGACTGGTACAGGCAAGACTCTCATTGCCATTATGCTTCTTAGAAGCTATGCCTACCTTTTTCGCAAGCCTTCAACCTGTTTCAGTGTCTTCTTGGTTCCTCAAGTAGTTCTTGTCAGTCAAGTATGTTATCTTTCTATATTTTTGTTAACTCTTATAGTAGATATATAGGCATTTCTCTTGGTTTGTGGGTTTTATACACATACTGTCTTCTTGAGAGTAACACAGTGGGATTGAAGTTGTGGACAAAGGGATATACGAAAAGCGAATGCCGAAATGCACTGATATATATGCTTGTTATTTATTCTACAATTTATGTAAATTATCTTGTTGCATTTTCATATTAGAGATATTTGTATTACTCTCCCTTATTGGGGGTCAGGCTTATGAAGTTAGATGTTCATACTTTGTCCTTTTGTGCTTTATGCAGCAAGCCAAAGCCCTGAAGATGCATACTGATTTACAAGTGGGTATGTATTATGGAGACATGGGGGTTGACTTGTGGGATTCTTCAACATGGAAACAAGAAGTCGATAAATATGAGGTATCCTCTCCTTCTTTTGACAGATATATACTTATATGAATTTTGCCAAACTAAACTTGTGTTATGTAAAACTATTTCATGCTAATTTCCGCTGAAATTAGCATAGAGGTCCAGGTTTTCAACCTGTTTGGAGCTTTAAAGTGTTCATTCTGTTTTTTTGCCTTGCTTTTACAACTGCAGGTTCTTGTGATGACTCCTGCCATTTTGCTCAATGCATTAAGACATAGTTTCCTGAAATTGAACATGATCAAGGTTCTAATATTTGATGAGTGCCATCATGCTTCTGGAAAGCACCCCTATGCTTGTATCATGAAGGTGAGAATTAAAAGAGACTCTTAATTGGATAACTCAGACCTCAATGAAGTCTCATTGATACCCTAGGAAATATATATGAGAAAATATCTATTTTTAAAAGTAGCTTTTGCACCTTTTTGATACATAGCTCTTTCTCATGTAGGAGTTTTATCACAAGTTGAAATCTTCAACTTCCGATGTTCCAAAGATATTTGGGATGACTGCATCCCTTGTGAAAACAAAGGNNNCCCTTGTGAAAACAAAGGGTTAATATGCATTTTACGTTCTTTCGTGATTTGATTTATACACTATTTTTCGTTTTAGATTTGTTTTCACGTTTGGTTTTTCTTCTTTGTGTTTCTTCATTCCACAGGTGAGAATTTGGGTAGCTACTGGAAAAAGATAAATGAACTCGAAACTCTAATGCATTCAAAGGTCACTTCTTTTCTTTGTCTTGATCTTTTTGGTCTTGTCGCTCCCGATTTGTATTTTTAACTATAGATAATGAAGATTTATTTTATTCTAATCGTTGAAAGGTCCCCTTAATATCAGAAAAAGGTATTTAAGATTTATATTTCTACTTGGTATAGTGAGAATAGTCATTGCAAAAGTATGATTCGTCACTATACCATTTAAATGCAGCCAGTTACTCAATCTGTTAGTTGCTTAAGTGTACCGATAATTAACAAATTGAACCATGTTACCATTTCACAAATCTAACAATCATAGCCATTGACTTGTTTGAATAATAAAGGTCCATACTTGTGAGAATGAGTCTGAGCTGGCAAAGTTTGTCCCCTCTTCTACACCAAGATTCAAGTACTACCATAACATGAACATACCAAATAAAAAACGTGAAAACTTGGTAGAGAAGCTGGAAAAACTAACTACCAAGGTACGTAGGGTTAAAATTGCTAAGTGAATGGTTTCTATGTTACTGTCATTGAATGATTGATAATAAATACAGACTACATTATTAGAACAATGTTATCTGATGATAAGACTTATTTTCAGCATCTCTTATCCCTTGCAACCATGAATCTCAAATCTTCAACTGTTGACTCTATAAAGAATAGACTGAAGAAGATAAGGTCAAATATAATTTATTGCTTGGAAGATCTTGGAATTTTGCTTGCGCAGAAGGTAATTTGAGTCCTTGGTACTGCTTTAAGGTTTTGGATTACAAAGGAAGTAGTGGTGTAATAATTTTGTTCAACAACAGGCTGCTCAGTCTCTATCAGCCAGTCAGAGAGACATTGACTCGTGGGGCCATCTAAATATGTTTGGCGAGACCTTCATAAAAAAGTTCTGTTTTGATACTTCACAAGCATTTTTAGCTGACATGCCTCATGGTAGCTTTTTGCTGGCTGACTTTTTAAAATTGAAGATTCATTCATTTTTTATTTATGCTCACTTTTTTTCTTTTGTGCTTCTTTATATAGGCGTTAATGGTGGTGTTGCTAACATAAAAGAAAATTTTGAGGCGGGTCTCCTAACGCCAAAAATAATATGCCTTGTTGAATCTCTTCTTGGTTATAGGTTTGGTTCCTGCTTGTTATACTAAATTTTGATATGAAGATCCAAATTAGAATCAACTCATTGTAATGATAGGAGTATTAAAGTTTTTATTTTATTTTGTAGATGCATTTGCAATGGTCAGATTCCAAATATACACAATATTCTGCTTAATGTAACATGATTTCATTTTCAATTTTGTTCCTATGAATTTTCGTTGATACAGCTTACTGAAGGACATACGGTGCATCATTTTTGTGGAAAGAGTGATAACAACAATTGTTTTGCAATCCTTTTTGGCTGAGATTCTTCCAAAGTATAATAAGTGGAAAACCAAGTATGTAGCAGGAAATAACTCTGGTCTGCAGAGTCAAACTCGAAAGAAGCAAAATGAAATTGTGGAGGAGTTCCGAAGAGGCGAGGTATATTCAAATTCCTGTTAACTGCTGTATTTATTGTTCTGCTATGTTTAATTCTGAGTAACCTGTTTTCATTTGTAGGTGAACATCATTGTAGCAACATCTATTCTAGAGGAAGGTCTAGATGTTCAAAGTTGCAATCTGGTCATCAGATTTGACCCTGCAGCAAACATTTGTAGTTTCATACAGTCTCGTGGGCGTGCGAGAATGGTAAATTCAGATTATTTGATGATGGTGGAAAGGTATGTCATATATCTGGTTGACTGGTTGGTATTCACAGACTTTATGGTTTTTCTGAATAAAACAATAGCTCTTGCTTGATAACATCTAATCTCTTTATCACACATTTCCTCTGGCAGCGGGGATCTGAAAACAGAATCTCGGTTGAGGAATTATCTCTGCGGTGGGAAAAGAATGCGTGAGGAGTCTTTGGATCATGCTCTTGATCCATGTCCACCTCTTCCTAAAAATTCATTGGAGGATTCCTTCTGTGTTAGCAAAACGGAAGCAACTGTAACTCTTAGCTCAAGTGTCAGCTTATTAAATTTCTACTGCTCAAGGCTTCCTTCGGATGAGTTAGTCGGATACTCATCAGTTAGTTTTCGTGCAGATTCTGCTTCTTTAAATTTTCTTACTGATTTTTTATTCTTTTGCTGGTAAAGGTACTTTAAACCAGCTCCTACATTTGATATAAACAAGGAAAAGGGGATTTGCAGCCTTTACCTTCCTAAGAGCTGTCCAGTAAATGAAGTTAGAGTTCAAGCAAATGTTAGTATTTTAAAACAAGCTGCCTGTCTTGAAGCTTGCTTTCAGCTGTATAAAGTTGGAGCTTTAAGTGATCATCTTGTGCCTGACAAGGCCGTGGCGGAAACTGTCGTGCAAGAATCTGGTAAGTTTTTGCATCTTCATTTTTTCGATTTGGACTGTAATAATAAATCTCTTATCTATGAGGTATGAATTTGCAGCGAAAGTCCACTATAACACAGAACAGCCATGCTACTTTCCCCCAGAGCTAGTCTCTCAGTTTTCATCACAGCCACAGATAGCATATCACTTCTACTTAATAAGAATGAAACCAAACTCTACAAGAGATATCCATTTGAACGACATTCTTCTTGGCACTAGAGTTATGCTTGAAGATGAAATTGGAAACACATTCTTTCGTTTGGATGATCATAAGGGTTCAATAGCTGTGATATTGAGTTATGTTGGAGTATTATACCTTACACAAGAGGAGGTATTTTTGCTTATCTTAATTTGAAATCCAAACCCAATATCTTTCTGAATTTTCTTGTTGACTTTTTATATTTTCAGGTTCTTTTGTGTAGAAGGTTTCAGATAACTCTTCTCCGAGTTCTTCTTGATCATAGTGTAGAAAATTTGAAAAACGCATTAGATGGATTGCAGCTCAGAGGTGGGATTGGAGTTGATTATCTTCTAGTTCCATCCACTCATGAGCATGAAACTTGTCTTATTAATTGGGAGGTGATTAGATCTGTAGATTTAACTTGCCACAAAGCTCAGGAAAGACACACAGATTGTTCTGGCAAAGGTGATTCTTACATTCTACATACGAAAGACGGATTGTCTCGTACTTGTGATGTACAGAATGCATTGGTTTACACTCCCCATAACGGATATGTCTATTGCACCAAAGGCATTCTTAATAATCTAAATGCAAATTCGTTAATGAGGGGAAATTCCGAGCAGCCTTACTTACAATATTATACAAAAAGGTACCAAAAAAAGTTTCATTTAAAGATTGATACATATATATATATATATATATATATATTTTTATCTATAAAGGTACTAAATTCTGTAATTTTTGATGTAGGCATGAGATTCAGTTAAGTTACTTGGATGAACCTCTTCTGAATGGTAGGCACATATTCACTCTACACAATTATCTTCACATGACCAAGAAGAAAAAGAAGAAAGGTTTTTAATCTTTAATCACAATCTTACTAATTGTATCTCATGTTCTTGTGGAAATCCTAATCGCATTCTCTGTTTTAATTACAGAGCATGACAGAGAGTTTGTTGAGCTACCTCCTGAACTCTGTAAAATCATTATGTCTCCCATATCAATTGATATGGTGTATTCATATACTTTCATCCCATCTATTATGCAACGTATTGAATCTTTGCTTATAGCATACAACTTAAAGAAAAGTATTCCACAAGTCAAAATCCCAACCATCAAGGTAAATACTCTGAACTGTAAATTATGTATTTTTTGATGATGATTTTTTTTCACCAAATGTTTTTTATTCACTAAGGTTCTGGAAGCTATCACGACGAAGAAGTGCCAAGATCAATTTCACTTGGAATCATTAGAAACTCTTGGTGATTCTTTTCTTAAGTATGCTGTTTGTCAGCATCTATTCCAAAACTATGTTACTCACCATGAAGGTCTTCTTAGTGCAATGAAAGTTGGTATGATCTCAAATGTCATGCTTTGCAAAGTTGGTTGTGAGCAGAAACTTCAGGTACCTCTGAATTGTAACTCAGTACCTTGATGTTCTATAGAGTAATAAATATATGTTGTTTTGATTACAGGGATTTATTCGCAACGATTGTTTCGAACCTAAAGAGTGGTTGGTTCCTGGACAGTCATCTACAACTTATGCTCTTGTGAACGAAACTTTACCCAAGTCTGGAGACATATACATTAGTAAGAATAGGAACTTGAAACGTAAGTGTGTTGCTGATGTCGTAGAATCACTGATTGGTGCATATCTCAGCGAAGGAGGTCAACTAGGAGCTTTAATGCTCATGGATTGGGTTGGTATAAAAGTTGATTTAACCACTGCGCCGATTCAAAGAGAGCCCCCACCCATACGAGCTGAGAAGCTTGTTAATATAAGCTATATGGAGTCGCTTTTAAACTACAAATTCAAAGATAAGACTCTTTTAGTTGAAGCATTGACTCATGGCTCTTATATGATTCCAGAAATCCCAAGATGTTATCAGGTCTAGTCTTAATCATCAAACTAGAGGTGGACATTCGGTTTTCAGTTTTTTCGGGTTTTTTTTTTGCCAAATTGAACCGAATAAAAGTTTGGTTCAATTCGGCATTCGGTTTGTTCGGTTCGGTTTCTCATTTTTATAGTTTGGTTTATCCGGTTAAATTTTGGCTAATTTTCAGTTATTTTTTGGGTTTTTCGGTTAATTTCGGTTTATTCGGTTAATTTCGGGTTATTCGGTTAATTTCGGTTTATTCAGTTAATTTCGGTTTAATTCGGTTAGTTTCGGTTTATTTTGGTTTATTCGGTTATTTCGGTTCATTTGGTTGGTTCGGTAAAATAAAATTGTTGCCGAACGGAACTGTAAACCGAACTAATATATTTGCCGAACTAAACTGAATAAACCGAACTAAATTCGGTTCGGTTCGGTTTATCGGGTTTGGTTTAATTGCCCAGCCTTACATCAACCATTTGATTTTACTGTCGTTTTGTTTAATAAACTAATTTGATTTCTTCTACAGAGGTTGGAGTTTCTTGGTGATTCAGTGTTGGATTATCTCATAACGAAGCATCTATACGATAAATATCCTGATCTTTCTCCTGGACTACTTACCGATATGCGATCAGCTTCTGTAAACAATGAATGTTATGCTCAAGTGGCTGTGAAAGCAAACTTGCATAAGCACATTCTTTATGCTTCTCATGATCTCCACAAGCACATCTCTAGATCAGTCAGTGAGTTTGAAGAGTCTTCTTTGCAATCTACTTTTGGATATGATTCAGATATTTCTTTTCCTAAGGTAAACACTTGCTCTACTTCGCATAGGGCTGGACATTTAAACCGAATAGTATTTACTTCGGTTAATTCGGTTATTTTGGTTCAATTCGGTTATTTCGGTTCAATTCGGCAACTTTTTATTTTAGTTCGGCTTTTTGGTTTGGTTCGGTTCGGCAACAATTTTATTTTACGCTATATTAATCAAACCGAACCGAACTAGCGAAAATTAACCGAAAACCGAAAATAAACAGAAAATGTAGCCAAAATTTAATCGAAAAAGATTTTCCAACCGGATCAACCGAACTATAAAAATGAGAAACCGAACCGAATGTAGTTCGGTTAATTCGGTTCGGTTATTTTGGTTCAATTTGAAAACTTTTTTTTATTTTAGTTCGGTTTTCGGTTCGGTTCGGCAACAGTTTTTTTTACACTATATTAACTGAATTGAACCGAGCCGAGCCGAACCGAACTAGCTAAAATTAACCAAAATTAAGATTTTTGAACCGAATAAACCGAACTTTAAAAATGAAAAACCGAACCGAACAAACCGGATGCCGAACCGAACTACCTAAAATGAACCGAAATTGATTGAAATTAACCAAAAATAATCCAAAAATTAGTCAAAATTAAGATTTTCGAACAAAATAAACCGAACAAACCGAATGCCAAACCGAACTTTTATTTGGTTCAATTTGGAAAAAAACCGAATAAACCAAGAAAACCTAAAAAAAATCGAACCGAACAAACCGAATGCCGAACCGAACTTTTATTCGGTTCATTTCGGGGAAAAACAAAAAATCCAAATGCCCTTCGCACATGACTACATAAGGTCTCAAAACATCTTCCTTTTATTATTCCACTGATCTTCTCTATTGTTAGGTTCTTGGAGATGTGATAGAATCTTTAGCTGGTGCTATACTTGTCGACTCTGGTTACAACAAAGAAGTAGTGTTTGCGAGTATGAAACCTCTCTTAGGTGTTTTGATAACTCCAGAGACTGTTAAGCTACATCCTGTGAGAGAGTTGCATGAATTTTGCCAGAAATCGCAATTCGAGTTGAGTAAATCTAAGGAGTTTAAGAATGGTCAAGCTTATTTCACTGTTGAAGTTGAAGCTCAAGAACAGAGTTTTGCATATACAGCTAAAGCTTCTGATAAGAAAATGGCGAAGAAATTGGCTTATAAAGAAGTTTTGAAGTCGCTTAAGATTAGTCTTGGATCCTAATTTTCTCCATGTTTTATTGAATTGAGAAATTATATTATTGTAGGTTGGTTTTTATGAGACTTAATAAAAATAAAGTATCTTTTGAGTAAACATGAGCAAAACAAAAAATAAAATCAATAACTAACACAAAAATATTACGATAAACAAAAGCAAAGAAAAATTTAAGAGTTTTGACGATTTTTTCTCTCTTCCATTATAACCGTACATAATATTTTCTTTTTAAATTTGTTGGTGTTTCCATTTATAATTTCAAACTAACCAATTAATTGTTAATTTATACACATGAACTTCTGGATTTTCTTGTTTAGTTTTTCAAATGCGATTAATCTTTACTAATTACAGTGAACACAATTAATCGCGGTTACAAGTTGTGATTACAAAAAATCGCCGAATTATTTTCACGATCTAAATCAACTTAAATTTAATAGCATATAAAAATTAGAGTAGTTTTGTATTTGAGTACTTCTTGTTCTTTATTTTAGATAATATATATTTTTTGTTTTTTTTTTA
>OVAV01000555.1:0-17527 GCA_900406375.1 Iberis amara | reverse complement strand
TTTGAAAGATGTATGATATTCGAGTTATTTTCGAACTTTTCTGTGGTATTTGAGTGATTTATCCCCCTAATTTTTATTGTAAAGATAGATATGATGTTTTAACTCCCTGTTCTTACTGGGATTTTAGGTTGAACGAAGTACTTTTTTGTGCATATAAATGAATGTCAAAGTAAAAGGATCCACATCATCTTCACTTATCACCGAGTTGTCTCCCATAAGCTTCTTCGCCGCATCTAGACAAGCCTATCTCTGCTTAGACGGATAATTTACTCTCTCCTTTAGAAAAAAATTTTTAGTTCATAATAATTATTTGTAACACTTATTTTGTCATTATTGTTGTAACTATCAATATTTATATTATATTTGTGAAAATAAACTTTGTTATTCTGAAATTTTAAATTTGAAATGGAAAATTTAAAAATAGAAAAAATTAATTCATAATAATTTTTAATAATTTGCATGTATAATAAATAAATTAATAACAAAATTTAATTGCAATATTTTTAAAATATATTGCACTATAGATACAACACGATTATAGTACATATAAAATGTTATAGAAAAAAAAAATTCAAAATCTATTAATATACGTTCTAACAGCAATTATTAACGCTATTATAAATATTAACAATTGCATGAAAATAACGCTATCGTTCTTTTATTAACATAGCATACATCAAGTCTACTATAGTAAGTGTATGACATATTATAATGGACGATGTAATAGCATTTTCTACAACACTATGGAATCCTAATATAGTGTTTTAGGCCGCTATCAAAACTCACATTTCCTGTAGTGTATGAAATCAATAAAGAGTAAATTTTCAATTTTTTAATTTGGCCAAAAATCATGGACTATAGCCCACTGATTCCAAAAATTTTGGTCATTTTGACTTTATTACTAACAAATTACACAACTAATGCAATATTGAGAATTAAAGATTTGTATACATTTATTTTTTAAGGAGAATTTAAGAAAGCATTAAAAATAAATTTCATTTTTTTCAATTCGGCCAATACGGTCAATATCCCACTGATCCCAAAAAGTTTGGTCAATTTTGAAATTATTGATAAAACATTACACAACTAATGCAATATTGAGAATTAGCAAGTTTCATCCATTTATTATTGTTAGAGGAAACTCTAAGGAAGCAATAAAAAGTAAATTATATTTTTTAATTTGGTCAAAAACCATGGGCTACCCACTTATTCCAAATATTTCAATCATTATGGCGTTATTGCTAAACACGGAGAAACTTACTAGGTCCAGACATAGTAAGGATTGACAGACTGAAAGCTCTTTCTTGATTTTATGGGTGGTGGTGCATGGCCGTTCTTAGTTGGTGGAGCGATTTTTCTGGTTAATTCCGTTAACGAACGAGACCTCAGCTTGCTAACTAGCTACGTGGAGGAATCCCTTCACGGCCGACTTCTTAGACGGACTATGGCCGTTTAGGCCAAGAAAGTTTAAGGCACTAAAAGGTTTGTGATGCCCTTAGATGTTCTGGGCCGCACGCGCGCTACACTGATGTATTCAACGAGTTCACACATTGGCCGACATGCCCGAGTAATCTTTGAAATTTTATCATGATGGGGATGGATCATTGGAATTGTTGGTCTTCAACGAGGAATTTCTAGTAAGCGCGAGTCATCAGCTCGCGTTGACTACTTCCCTGCCCTTTTGTACACACCGCCCGTCGCTCCTACCGATTGAATGATCCGGTGAAGTATTCGGATCGCGGCGACGTGGGTGGTTCGCCGTCTGCAACGTCGCGAGAAGTCTATTAAACCTTATCATTTAGAGGAAGGAGAATTCATAACAAGGAAGAGTACTCTAAGAATACTCTAAGGAAGAATTACGAAGAAAAATTCAATTAATTCAATTTTGGGGAAAAAAATATCATGGACTATATATAGCCTACTCATTTCAAATATTTTGGTCATTTTGACGTTATTACAAAAAAATTACACAACTAAAGTAATATTTTGAATCAACAAGTTTTATCTATTTATTATCTTAAAGGAGACTCTAAAAAAGAAATATAAAGTAAAATTCAGTATTGTTTCAATTTGGCCAAACTATGTCTTCTCAAGGACTTAAGCAATGGAATTCTCTCTCACCAGCTTATTTATTCTTTGCATTGAGGTATGGCTTGCATTTGAGTATGGCTGAGCAGCAAAAACATATTGATGAATTGAAGATAGCACATGCTTCTCCACTTATTACACATCTTTTGTTCGCATACGATAGTCTCTTTTTCTGTCGAGCAACATTAGAACAATGTGAAAAAGTATATACTATAATGAATTTGTATGGGCAGTCATATGGCCAATGTATTAAATTTGATAAATCCACAGTGATTTGCGGGAAGAAATTTTCACAAGATCGTTTCCTCTTAAAAAGGCGTTTGGCTATCTATACAGAAGGTACCAAAGGGAATTATCTAGGTATTACTGAACAACTCCTAGGGTTAAAAATCCAGGCGTTTTCTTATGTGAGAGATCGACTGAATGCACGCATCAATGGTTGGTCTGCAAAGTTCTTATCCAAAGAAGGTAAAGAGATCATTATAAAATTCGTAGTTGAAGCGTTGTCGACCTATATGTTGTCATGTTTCAAATTGCCAGCTTTTATCATCAACAAACTATCAAGTGCGATCACACAATTTTGGTGGCGTACTGGTTCTAAATCAAGAGGGATTTACTGGTTGTCGTGGAAGAAGATGTGTCTACCAAAGCTAATGGGCAGGATTGGCTTCCGCTATTTATATGCCTTCAATCAGGCTTTACTTGCTAAGCAACTATGGTGAATTTACCATTACCCTTACTCCTTACTAGGAAGAGTCTTGAAAGGGCGTTATTTCAAAAGAACTCAATCTTTCCATACAAAGGAACTAAATAGGCCCTCTTACAGATGGCGTAGTATATGGGGAAAAAGAGAGCTTTTTCATCGAAGTCTACGCCAAGAAATAGAAAATGGAATGCATGCAAAGGTTTCGAAGGATAACTGGTTGACGATGGAGAATTCAAGGCCTCCCCGCCCCAAGGAATCTCTGACGGATCCAACCTTACATGTCTCAGAGCTTACTGATAACAATGCACATTGTCATTTAGGAAGAATCCGGGAACGAGTGAACCCACGTGATATCCCTGTTATTCTGTCTTTAAAGCTATCCAGGCTGCAGAATGATGGCTACTATTGGCATAGCACAAAATCTGAAAATATACAGTCAAAACAGGATATGAAAAGGCAATGGCAAGCCATCTTTCATATTTGCAGTCATCGTCTCTTAATGCATTGAAAATAAAAATTCGGAAACTCCTGGCATCGTCCAAGCTACATCATTTTCTGGAAAATTCTTTCGGGAGCTTAGGCAACTAATGAACAACTTACAAACTGTCGCATTCGAACGACCGATATTATCACTGTTACTATGAGATAAGTGAATCTATCAACCATGCACTTTTTGTGTGTCCCCCTGTTCTTCAGTGCCCTCTCTTTAGTTCTAACACCAAATGAGATGTTCCTATCGGGGTATTTATACATAAATATTTATTACCTTCTCAATGTTCAGAGGAATACATAGTCAGATTATGGGGTTGGAAAACCATGAATATTTATGGACTATCTCGTTTTGAGCAACATCTGAAAGAGGAGGACCCATGTGGGGAATGTGCAAACTTCATAAGCATGATCAAGGGCTTAAACTTTTTTTTTTAATTTACCAGCTGGGCATAGCTGAAAATTATCATTCACCAGCGTGAGGCTGACCGGCGATGGACAAGAAAAAAGAAAGACAGTGAAGAGAGAGAAAAAGAGTCTTAAATCTCACTTCTTCTTTCTTTTTCTTTTCTTTAGAATAGTTTCATGTTTGGAATCAATATAGTTATGTTAGTAACAAGTTTAATTAAAAGATTTTTTCCATTAGTGAAATTATACTTTTACAAACGGGATACATAGATAAGAACCATAGCGGATGGAATACACATATTTCCCATGAAAAAAAACCAAAAAGAGGTAATCTAAGCCTAAAAAGAAAACAACAAGATATCCTAAAACTAAAATACGAACAAGCTAACATAAGTTCGAAAGATAAACCGTAGGCGATGTTGGGGTCAAAAATGGTACACTCAGAATCAACGTCCGAGATGTCCGAAATATCTTGTTAGATTTGTTTCGTAACAACAAAAAGCAACCCCAATCTCCGGAAAAACGCTTTTGTTCCGAGTCTAGTCATTTACAGACAAGCAGAACCACACACATTTCGCTCGCCCATGGGAGAGCTGAACGACACACATTCAGCTCGCCCATGAGCTAGCTGAAACGACATACATTCAGCTCGCCCATGGGCAGGCTGAACTACACACCTTCAGCTCGCCCATGGACTAGCTGAATGACACACGTTCTGCTCTCCCATGGGCGAGCTGAACCGCATACGTTCTGATTGTCCATTGGCGAGCAGACCATGTCTCGGACAAGTCATCTCTCGTTCCGAGTTTCCGTTGGAATTTGACGATAATAACCGTAAAACTCATTCCTTTCGTATAAACTCTGAATTAATCATATAAAAAGGTAATGGTTAACTAAAACACCGAAGTTATCCTATCTATATGATTATTCTCTACGATTTGCGAAAGAATCGTAAAATTTCCTTGTACGAACCTTAATCGATAATGGGTAGCCTAAACACCGGGGACTATCTCAGCTATGCGATTAATTTTATCATTCTCCGGAGTAGTTATAAAGACGCATTCCTTTTTATCAATCATATAAAACGATAACGGCTACCTTAAACGCCAACGTTATTTCACCTATACGATTGACATTATTACTTCGCAGAACCAACATCATATCATCGTACGAGAAACCGATTTTCGGATAAAAATCGTAAAAATCATCTAAACCACAAAACGGCCCAAAGAGGCCTACAACACGATAACGACCCACTTACGATTTTAGACGAGAATTCGGTCCAAGAACGATGACGGTCTACCCTAGTTTCGCCAGACGGGAAAATGGAAAAAATCTAAAAAGGAACATTTCTTAGAAAGATGGATTCGAATACGAAAAGAAATATTTCCGCGGAAGAATAAACTCAAAAGGGAAGATTTCCACGGAAGAATGAACTCGAATCGGAGGCGAAAAAGGAAAGCAGACCGACCTTGGAAGTCTATATAAGATAGATGAGGAGGAAGAGCAAAAGACACATTTTTCTCTGCAACCAAATACTTTAGAGCATTAGGGTTATTTTCCGATTTTGTTAGCGAGCTGCGTCTCAATTAGGTTTACTAGTCTTAGGTTATTCTTACTACAGAACTCACCGATAGCTCACGTAGCCAAGGCTATCACATATTGTAAAATGCTCCTACGCAGATTCGGAATAAGAGTTCTTTTGCTATCTTCGTACTTATAAATTCTTTTTTTATTACTTATTCACCGTGTTCTGATCTTGTATACGTTTGGCTCACAAAAATCCGGAACCACAGGGAAAGTTAGGGTTTCCTTGGCTTTCCTTAACTAACAGAAATCGACAGTGCGAACTTCGGTTCCCACAGTTTGGCGCTAAAAGGACGGGTACATGCGATTTCTTTCATGTCAAATCGTATATCGATCACGAGACGATATGTCTAAACTATTAGACAGCGGTATCATCTCTTTCAAGGATAGAGCAACGGCAGCACAGGCCAACCCTCGCAAGGATCTCCTTGTTATCGAGTTAACAACTCAAAATGTCGATGTTGCAAGGGTGTTAGTCGACATCGGATGCTCGGCTGATATTATCTTCAAAGACACCCTCAAGAGAATGGAAATCAAACTTTCCGAAATAATAGAAAGTCCTATCCCACTAGTAGGTTTCTCAGGAGACGCTACTATGACCCTCAGCTCAATTAACTTTACGGTTAAAGCTAGGAGAATAACAAAAAGCGTGGAGTTTCTAGTCATAGATCGTTTCGCTTCTTATAATGCGATCATGGGCGTCCCTTGGCTAAACTCCATGCAAGTCGTAGCCTCCACATACGACAATTGCCACAAATTTCCGACCCCCTTTGGAAACAAGATGATCCAGGGAAATCAAAGGATATCGCAGGTCTGTTNGCTGAACTAAAACGAAAAAACACGACGGCATAAGCCCTCCCCGAAAAAAAAAGGAAGAAGGGCTCCCACGAAAACTCCCAAGAATAAGATCAAACGGAGATCTTCTGGCAATTGCGGAAAGTCAAAACTTTGGAAGGAAAGCGCAAACCGACCTGCGAACCCGTCATCTCAGTATGCCTAGACGAAGAGTTTCCCGAGCATTGCGTTGAAATCCGCGCTAATCTCTGCGATCCCATAAAGACACAACTCATAGCCTTCTTAAAAGAGAACCTTCACAGGTTCGCTTGGACCGCATAAGACATCCCAGGAATTGGTATCGATGTAACGTGCCACGAACTTAACGTCGACCCAACTTTTAAACCTGTCAAACAGAAAAGACGGAGATTGGGTCTAGAACGCGCTGCTGCAGTTAACGACGAGGTCAAAAACTCCTCAAAGTCGGGTATATAACAGAGGTTAGATACCCTGACTGGCTCGTCAATCCCGTCGTAGTCAAAAAGAAAAACAGAAAATGGCGAGTTTGCATTGACTTCACCGACCTCAATAAGGCGTGTCCAAAAGACAACTTGCTGCTACCGCATATCGACCGCTTGGTAGAGGCCACGATAGGGTACAAGCTCTTATCGTTCATGGATGCCTTCTCAGGGTACAATCAGATGATGATGAATCCCAACGATCGCGAGAAAATTGCATTCATCACTGATTGCGGTACTTACTGCTACAAAGTAATGCCCTTCGGTTTGAAGAACGCTGGCGCAACTTATCAGCGACTCGTCAACCGTATGTTTTCTGAAGAACTGAGAAAGACTATGGAAGTGTACATTGATGACATGCTCGTAAAGTCCCTCGAAGAGCAAAGCCATGTCACCGATCTGCAGAAGTGTTTTGAGAAATTGAACCTTACAATATGAAACTCAACCCAGCAAAATGCAGATTCGCCATCGCATCAGGGGAATTCCTCAGATATCTCGTCACATACCGAGGGATTGAGTCTAACCCAAAACAGATCAATGTATTAATCAAAATGGTTTCCCCAAAAAACAAACTAGAAGTGCAGAGATTGACCAGAAGAATCGCTGCACTCAATCGTTTCTTCTCACGATCAACGAACAAATGCATTCCGTTGTTTGACATTCTGAAAGGGAACAAAAAGTTCGAGTGGCCGGAGCAATGCGAAAAAGCTTTTCAATAGTTAAAGCATTACATGACCACACCTCTAGTTCTCGCAAAACCCGTTGTCGGAGAGCCCATGCTTTTGTATATCGTGGTATCGACAACAACCATAAGCGGCATTCTTATTAGAGAAGAACGCGGCGAGCAAAACCCAATTTTTTTACGTAAGTAAAACTTTATTGGACGCCGAGACACGATATCCGCTTATGGAAAAATTTGGCACTCGCCGTTGTAATGTCTGCACGGAAACTAAGGCGGTATTTTCAATCGCACACAATCATAGTACTCACCTCATTCCCATTACGAACAATCTTGCACTGCCCTAGTCAATCGGGTTGAACAGCAAAATGGGCAATCGAGGTAAGAAAATACGATATCGAGTATCGAACGAAAACTTGTGCAAAGTCATAGGTTTTTGCCGATTTTCTCGTGGAACTCCCTACGAAAAGCATGACGAACCAGGATCCAAACTCGGTCTGGACCCTCAATGTCGACGGATCTTTGTCCAAACAGGGTTCATGAGTCGGGATTCGACTCACATCGCCAACCAGGGAAATACTAGAGCAATCATTCCGCCTGATATTTCATGCGTCAAATAACGAAGGCGGATACGAAGCCTTTATCGTCGGATTACGATTAGCTCATGGACTCAAAATATGAAATATCCACGCATACTACGACTCCCAAATCGTCGCAAACCAGCTTAGCGGAAAATACGAGGCCAGAAATGAAAGGATGGAGTCGTATTTAAAACTCGTCCAGGATCTTGCCTAGGACTTCAACCAGTTCGCTATAACACGAATACCTCGTTCGGAAAATTCCCAGGCCGATGCCTTAGAAGCTTTAGCATCAAGCTCGAATCTAGGTCTTAGAAGAGTCATCCCCGTGGAATTCTTTGAACATCCGAGCATCATCCCCCTGATCGTCGCAAACTTAATCCATTCACCGAACAAGGATGTCGACGAAATTGACCATCGACCCGAAGGGAATTCGGAACAACTTGAATATGGATGTGGTAAACCATGGTTGCGGACGATTCGAGCATACATAACCAAAGGTATTGTCCACGCAGAGAAATGGGCTGCTGGAAAAGTCAAAATCCATGCCGTCCGATATGCCTTTTTAGACGGGAAAATTTACAAGCGGAGTTTTTCCAGACCACTCATAACATGCGTAGAGGGGGATAAATCGCGAAGAATCATGGAAGAATTCCACTCTGGCTCTTGCAGAAATAACTCCGGTGGAAGATCCCTCGCGATGAAAATCAAAAGCCACGACTATTATTGGCCACATTGGTCAAAGATATCAAAATTTTCGCCCGCAAGTGCGAAAAATGCCAAAGGTACGCACTAACGATCCACCAGCCCGCAAAACTCCTCTCGTCCATTTCGGCGCCATATACATTCATGCGATGGTCAATGGATACCGTTAGTCCCATGCACAAATCAAAATGGGTTGACGCCAATTCATACGCAAGCATTAAAGACGATGAAGTAGAAAGTTTCGTATGGAGAAATATTATTTGTGGACACGGAGTCCCATATGAAATCGTGATAGACAACGGATCTCAGTTTATTTTGACGAGATCCGAGGCGTTTTGCAAAAAGTAGAAGATATGATTAACTAAATCCACTCCCAGATATCTGCAAGGCAATGGTCAAGCGGAAATTATCAACAAGACCATCCTAGATGGACTTAAGAAACATCTGGACACAAAGAAAGGTCGATGGGCCGAAGAACTCGAAGGATTCCTTTGGTCCCACGGAGCAACACCAAGAAGAGCAACGAGAGAAACTCCCTCTGCTCTCGTATACGGCTCAGAATGCATAATTTCAGTGGAATTCGAATTCCCCGGAATACGCAGGAAATTGCTCCCAGAACAAGAAGAAAGAAATAACTTAATACTACTAGACAATCTTGACCTCATCAATGAGCGCCGAGATCATGCTCTCGTACGAATCCAATATTACCAATAAGCGGGCACAAAGTACTATAACTCAAACGTACGAAGCCGCAAGTGCAAGGAAGGTGACCTAGTTCTACGCAAACTTTTCCAAAACACCGCATAACGAAACGCAGGGAAAATGGGAACAAACTGGGAAGGACCATACAAAATCACAAGGGTAGTTCGACCAGGTGCATATAAAATCGCTACAATGCAGGACATCAAAATTCCAAGAAACTGGAACGCGATGCACCTCAAGACATACTATCACTGAGAAACAACACCGTAACAAACTGAACTACGAGACGGCTTGATCCCTGGAAAGGGTACGTAGGCAACTTTTGGCATGAAAAGTACAACTGTCCCCCTCTCGAAAAAAGGGGGGAGTGGGTACGTATACGTACACTCGTATTCTCCTATATTTCAAAATATCCGCATTCTTATAGTCGATATTTCGAAACTTTTCTGAAATAAGGAAAAATGCATCTTTACTTAGAAAATTTCGCCATTTTCTTACGTCACAAACATATTTTGATTCTGCTTAAAAACGCCCAAGTAACATCAAAAATCATCGTATAACCCGAAAACAGGAGTCATACAAAAAACCTTCCTTTAACAAAATTCAACTTTTATGTTCCTCATTCACAAGGACAAACACGCCCTTCAACGAATCGCGGGAATATCTCCCAAACACGTTCTAAACGTAAAACCTTTGAGAGGAAAAAGAACTTTCAGAAAAAGCGAGACGTCGCGAACTCCCGAAAATAAACTTTCAAACTCGTACAAACAAAGTCAACACAGACTTTAGAACCCGTCGACTAGCCCTGACGGACAAACTAGTCACTTAACCTCTCGTAAGATTGGTTCTCATACATCCGACACAAGGATAAAGCGCTATAAAAACCAAAATTTTGGTCAGCACTTCCGAACGAATTTGAAATTGTCTTTGGAGAGATGTTCAGTTCTCGATTGATGCAAGTCATATAAGCCGAGAACCTATCGCAGACTCCAATATTGAGACGGAACTAAGTCGAAATCGTGAACGGGATACGTAAGCCAGAATAGTCACCACACGCCCTAAAATCGAGAGTAAGCTTAGGTCTAACATCTCTAGACATAGTATCTAAATGATACGAGATCCCTAAATTTGTCTCGTCACTCATATACATAGGTCTATAAAACCCAAGAATTAAGCCTCTCAAAAACTCGCACACGAAACGGACAAACAGATGTGGTGACCATCGGAGAACGAGATACGAAGTGACTACTCGTAATCTTAACTCCAATTCTATAACATTGCTCGCAAAATATAAAAATGCAATTCATAAATATAAAACCGTGAAGCGGTCTAAAATATAAAGCCGCAAAGCAGCTGGAGACCCAAGGACACATACGGCCAGGTCCATAACATAAACACGGCCATACTCGGCCGAAACAAGCAAACACAAAAACATAAAAACCAAACTTCCTAAACAGGACAGCATCCTCCTTCATCATTCAAGGTGAGGACCTCTTCCTCACCAGCTACGTCACCAGAATCTGCCACCGCGTCATCCCCGCCTTGCGGGGCTCGGTATCCTTAGGATCATGCTTCACTGGGCTATCGGGAAGTAGCAGAAGAGTATAGTCAGACTTCAGGGCAGCGAAGATAGAACCAAAATCTCCTTCAACGGCCATCAGCTCTGCTTTATGGGCATATAACTTTGTCTCTTCGATCTGAAAAGACGGAGGTTCTTCCCCTTGAAAAACCTGAATCTCGCTCAGTCCTCCTTCAATGACTGCTAGGGCCAAATCCCTATTGTGACCATCCATCAAGGAGCCAAGAGAGTTCGCAATCCTGGCCAAACGATTTCGAAGGTCAGCGTACGGAACGACCCTCGACTCGGCCCCAACCTCCGCGACTCCACGACTCGATGAACCATCCACATTCTCCACTTGGTGCTATAAGTGACACAACTTCCTCGCCTTAGCCTTCCTAGCCTTCTTCTTCTTAAGCAAAGAATTTTCCGTCTTCTCAAGGTCCCTCTCGAGCCTGCCGATCTGAGCTTCGAGTTAAGACACTTATGAGGAACGAGCACCCTCGATCTCTCCCAGCTTCGTCTCCAACTGCGATGACTTGCCCTTCGACTTAGCAAGATATGTCGTAAGACGTTCTACCTCCAACCCACAGTCACCAAGTATCCCGTCAATCAAAGATACAAGCTGCAAAAAACGAAAGAAGTAATGACAAATACAATAAAAAGAGTTCTCAGAAAAACCTTGGTGCGACGCCGCGACATCGTACTCGAGTCAGGAGCCCCTAGTGGCGAGGGTCCAACCTCAACCCCTCTTTCACATCTCCTCTTCTCGGCTATCGCCGAATTAGCACGAGGCCTCTTACGTCCCCCCGAAGCAATAACAGGAGCAGCATCGTGAGCACGTAGAGCCAAGACAATCTCTCCCTTGATGGGAGGAGGAGGCATCGATTCAGTCCTATGCTCGGAATCCCCGATAGGAATAGGAGTCGTCGAAGAACCCGTCGGCTGAATCGCTCCACAATCTGGGTTAGCTGGAGAGGAAGGTGTTAGCTCGGACACGAGGGCCAACGACACGGCCGGAGTTAGAGATCCCGCTGAACGGGAGTATAACGTTCCGCCTCGACATCATGGCGGGATGGTTACTCCTGGAAAGCAAGGAACTATACCACATGAACTGGGACTCCCTCACAAATCGGAGAATCAGTAGAGTTCCCTGGAAGGGCGCTACCCTCAGCGACGCGACTATTTTTCTGTTCGTTGCAAGGATAAGTAATCTTGACAAGAGCTCTCAAATCAAGAGTTTGAAGGAAGTGGGAATGAATGAAAATGAAGATTGAGAATCCATTACTTATAGGAGAAATTTTCCACAATTAAATAATCATTAAAACGCTAAGACTATCTTGCAAAAACATCTCTACCATGGATTCCGATCAAAACATACATCATTCACTCCCAAGAATCGAACTCGAAACTTGCAAGCTGGGGGGCTAACAGTTGGGGTCTAAAACGGTACACTCGGAATCAACGTCTGAGATTTCTGAAACATACATCATTCGCTCGCAACAAAAACTAAACGCAATCTTCGGACAAACGCTTTGGTTCTGAGTCTAATCGTTTACGGACAAGCAGAACCACACACGTTCCGCTCGCCCATGGCCGAGCCGACCATGTCTCGGACAAGTCATCTCTCGTTTCGTATCGTTTCGAGTTTCCGTTGGAATTTTACGATAAAAACCGTAAAACTCATTCATTTCGTATAAACTCCGAAGTAATTGTGTAAAACGGTAACTGTTAACTAAAACACCAAAGTTATCCTATCTGTACGATTATTCTCTACGATTTGCGAAAGAATCGTAAAATTCCCTTGTACGAACTTTAATCGTATAAAACGATAATGCTTAGCCTAAACACCGGGGACTATCTCTGCTATGCGATTAATTTATCATTCTCCAGAATAGTTATAAAGACGCGCTCCTTTTTATCAATCGTATAAAACGGTAACGACTAACTTAAACACCAACGTTATCTCACATATACGATTGACATTATTACTTCTCAGAACCAACATCGTATCATCGTACGAGAAACCGGTTCTCCGATAGAAATCGTAAAAATCTTCTAAACCGAAAAATGGCTCAAAGAAGCCTAAAACACGATAACGGCCCACTTACGATTACAGATGAGAATTCGGTCCAAGAACGATGACGGTCTACACTAGTTTCGCGATACGGGAAAATGGAAAAAATCTAAAAGGGAACATTTCCGAAAAATATGGATTCGAATATGAAAACGAATATTTCCGCGGAAGAATAAGCTCAAAAAGCAAGATTTCCATGGAAGAATGAACTTGAATCGGAGGCGGAAAAGGAAAGCGGACTGACCTTGGAAGTTTATATAAGAGAGATGAGAGGAAGAACACAAGACACGTTTTTCTCTGCAACCAAATACTTAGAGCATTAGGGTTATTTTCCGATTTTGTTAGCAAGCTGCGTCTCAATTAGGTTTACTAGTCTTAGGTTATTCATACTCCGGAACTCGCCGACAGCTCACGTAGCCAAGGCTTATCACGTGTTGTAAAATGCTCCTACGCAGATTCGGAATAAGAAATCTTTTGCTCTCTTCGTACTTATGATTTCGCATCTTTATTACTTATTCACCGTGTTCTGATCTTGTATACATTTGGCTCACAGAAATCTGGAACCTTAGGGAAAGTTAGGGTTTCCTTGGCTTTCTTTAACTAAAGGAAATCGACAGTGCAAACTTCGGTTCCCACATGCGAACCACCAAAAACACCAAAAATTGATAATCAAGCTAGCAAAGAACCAAACTTTGAGCAGATAAAGGATAACGGATGCACGAAACCTTGATCGCGACTCGTCCTACAGCGAATAGGTATACCTCTCGAAATAAAGAAACATGACATTTATTCTGAACCAAGAGAAGTAGGCATATAGTCGGAACTCCAACAAAAGTTGGTGAGATTCAAAATAAAACTTAACATAAGACACAATTGGTGAATGCCAATATTAAATATCCCAAAGACAAGGCCTCCAACAAGCCTATGACGTAGAAACAAGGACCGAGCCACCTCAAATAAGAAAAGCTAGTTTGAAGATGATGACTAAAGAACAAACCCACTGAGGTACCATAGAGCCTAGCAACAAACACCAGAGCAAAATCAAACAAAATTAGGATCTATAGTGGAACAACCTTGGAATAAGACCAGAACCTAGTGATAAACCCAAAAACAAATCGGCCTAAAAAAGCATAACACAAAGACCCGCTTGAATCTAAAATAGAGATCTAACCGGACCAACCCAGACACTACAAACCTAGACCCGAGAATGTGTGAACCACTCATAGCCGGGAAAATCCGAACGCAAAGGCGTAACATGGTGAAGAAAGGAAGACTAACAGACCAGAGGAGAACATAGTGGCAGGCAGTAAAATCGGTAGCTAGATGCTCTGTTGAGCTCGCGGCCCAGCGATACCATCACCATCGCTCTAATCCCTTAGCCGAGCCACCAACCTTCTGAGCCACAAACCAGAATGAATTTCGCCTTAGATCTAAGAGGGTGAAAACAAAAAAGAGAAAAATTTGAACACAAGAACTAGAGACGAGAGGGAACCGACGCCGACCGGAGAGACAGTTGGCCACCGATCCCAATCAGAAGACATAGTTTAAAGATTGGTGGTGACTTGGGAGAAAAAGAAGCTTTTAGGGTTTTCTACTATGTCCTAGTTTCAATTTAATGTAATTGCACTGAATAATTAGATTACAAGCTATAATTAAGTTAGTAATCGATATGTATAGGTTTTGATTCTCTCTCCTCCAAAAAAATATAAATTATATTCATATTTGTCCCTGCTAATAGCTGTCTCTCTCTCACATTCTTTTCGCATTGGTAGACTGATTATTATTTTTTTGGTAGTCAGATTTTTTTTTGTAGTCTTACTTTTTTGGGTCTAGGTTTAGGGTTTATATTTTAGGGTTTAGGGTTTATTTTTAGGGTTTATGGTTTATATTTTGGAGTTTAGGGTTTATAGTTTGGTGTTTAGGGTTTATACTTTGGAGTTTAGGGTTTATACTTTGGAGTTTAAGGTTTGCATTTAGGATTTTAGGGTTTATATTTTGGAGTTTAGGGTTTATATTTTGGAGTTTAGGGTTTATATTTTAGAATTTAGTGTTTATATTTGAGAGTTTAGGGTATGCATCTTGGAGTTTAGGGTTTATATTTTGGAGTTTAGGGTTTATATTTTTGAGTTAATGATTTATAATTTAGAGTTTAGAGTTTATATTTTGAAGTTTAGGGCTTATATTTTGGAGTTTAGGATTTTATTTTCATTTTTTGGGTTTATATTTTTGTTTTTGGGGTTTAGGGTTTAGCAAATGTTTTATACATAAGTAGTCCAACTTTTTTTCAGTAGTCCGACTATTTTCAGGATTATATTTAACTAAAACGCAAATTCATTATTCACTATTTAAAAAATATAAGTCCGTTTTAAATAATTTAAATCATGTTAGATGTAGAAAAATATTTTTTTAGATAATATTTTGTGATTTTATTATTTGAATTTATATGAGTTTATTTGCAAAAAGGTTGAGGGGAGTGAAATTTAAAATAAAATAAAAAGAGAGATGAAGGGACATAACAGAGATATCTTGTATATTGTTTCCAAAAAGCTAAAATCATTCTCATATGATCACATAACTAATTACCCAGATAACATTGAATATGTAGCAAATTCACCCTTCAATTTAAAGCTAAACAAATAATTTTGACATCTAACGTATATGTATCTATGTCACTGCAAGAAAATAATTGTACTGTGTTTGAATAGAAGTGTGGGGTAGGTTTTCTTTGAGATTCCTAGCGTGTATAGGTTATTGTCCGTGACACATCTCAGGATCATCAGACATGGACAAAGACACAACCTTGCTTTCTGTCTTATTATAAACTTTATCAAACTTTTTACACAAAATATAAATTAATATATTCCTAGTCAATTCAGAAATTGAAATCTATACTATTCTTGAAACCCGGTACATTTTTTCGGAAACTACGCTACGCAAATACTGAAAGCTCTCGAGACTCGATTAGTGTAGCACAAACTCGTACCAAAGATTGATAAATTTTGTATGATCTACTGATTCAGTTATTTTTTCCCGATTTTGTACTAGTTTTGATATACAATTAAGGAAAAATGGCAATTACAACAAGAAATATCTTAGATTATTTAATTAGCTTTCTTAACATTTTGTATTCATCATCAAAGTACTATTAATGCGTTATAGAGAGCTGTGTACTTAAAGCGATACATTTTTTTCTTTTGCGGGTAGAGGTAAGCAATTAGAGAATCAAGCGAAAATGTCAGTCAATGATATAAAAATATACTAGATGATATCTAACACGGGATAAGTTTAATAACAAAAATATTATTGTTTATTTTCTAAAACAAATCTTATTGATAGTTTAAATTCAAATCTATGATATAGTTTGAATATATTTTATAACATAATGAAAATTAAAAATATTAGTAACATAAAATTTTAATCATTACAAATTAAACTATATTCTATTTTTATCATGATAAAGTTTATAAAGTGAAATTATTATCAAGTTCATAAATTAAATTAAATTTGAAAATTTTGAAAAACAAAAATATATAGTATTTTTATGTTATGCCTGTTGTGGTTCAAAGATGAATGTGACAAAAAAAGGTTTATGTTATGGAGTATATTATTATATTTAAATTTCATAAATATAAAATATTATAGTATTTTGTTGTGTTTGATTTGATTATTAATTTTAACNAATTAACCAAAATAAAATTTTAAATTAGATGTTTATAAATAAAAGTTTGCTATTATAATTTATCATTTTTAGTATATTTATATTACGTTATTAGTCCACTACTCAATTTTACATTTGATGTGAGTTTTTTTATAAAAAGTAGATTATGTAATATATGTCCGAATTTTAAAATTTTAAATCAAGAAAAATGTAGAAAAAATATTTATTATTAATTTAACATTATATAACTATTAGTTTTTATTTTCAATAAAAAATATGAAATATAAAAAGTAGAGAATATAAACAAATATATGTACAATATACGTGGATATCCAAGCTTCTTTATTCGAGATGAATACCATTAAATATATCCGTTTGAAAACAAATTACAATAAATGCATCAAAATAAACTTAAAAATAAACTAAATATATCAAAAAATTGTGGAGCTGCCACGTATGACTAAAATGCTTCTCCTTTAATATATTTAAGATTATAAACAAAAATATTATAGACAGATTGAAAAGGAAATTTAATTTGGTTCGATAAAAAGTAATTTAGTATTTATTTGTAATAAAACTAATACTATATACAAATTGTATTACCATTTTAAAAATTTATATTTCACATACGTAATTTTTTTAAATAAATGAATTTTGTATCTTAAATACAAGAAGAAATGAAAAAAATACATTTTTTGAAAAAAATTAAAAAAAATTATTAAGCTCCTGGGACAAATACACAACAAATGACATAAGCAGTTTTCCATTATTGCTCTATAAGAAATAACGAAACATAGAAAATTTTACAAGGAAATTTTTCATATTCTTAATAAAAGTCAAACTATCGTACAGACATAATTTTCTTATATGTTATACATGATATGTAAAAATAAATAAACTCAAAATGACTAGGATCTTCCCATAATACATATTCTATTTTATTATAAAGTACTAGATTTTAACATGTGCAAAGCGCGGATGAAATTATATATATATATAT
>OVAV01000554.1:0-11889 GCA_900406375.1 Iberis amara | reverse complement strand
TGCCTAAGTATTTGATCTAGAAGACTAAGGCTCAAGACTCACAAAATGGAATCTTATTTTAAATTTCAAATCTGTTCAAACTTAATATTTATTTCTCTTGCATTTTCTATGTCTTAGAATACCAAGGGTCATCTTTGTTGCCTTTATATTTCCCTTGTAAGACAAATTTCGTTTTCAGCCTTCATTTTAGTAAAAATTGAGTTTTCCTCTCTTCTCTCTTGCTGGCTCAGTAGCTTGGGTGTGTCATATCCCTTGTTACAACCTTCTGGTTCGTAATATCCAGAAGACTCATGTGTATCAAAGGCCTTTCCGCAGCCTTTTTGTGTTTCTATCGATCCATCTTATATATCCAGCATAATCACAAGCTATTCTGCCATTTCTACCTTCATCCACCAACCATTTCGTCCATCAAGTCCTCAAGGAGTGTTCTTTCATCAAGGGACATCGTATCATACTCAGCCACTAAAGTAATATTGGATTGAGAATATTTTTTTTTAGCAGGTTAGTCCTTTTACTGAGATCGAAAAAGTGTTTGACTTTGAAATGATATCATATGAAATTTAATAATTTCGAATCCCGTGAAGTTTTCCGAAACAATTTTTTGTGAAGTGAGAAGGGTTGTTCATGGTTATTTCAATCAAATACGTTTAATAAAGCTAATTCATTATTTTGCTCTTACTATTTTTGTTGTGTCAGTATGTGAAAACAAGTTCTATTTTTGTTCCTTTTTTGATATGGTAATGGAGCTGGAACTTCAGAAAAAAAAACTTGTAAGTTCAATATTCACAGACACTTTTACGAGTGTACAAATTCCACAATAAAACGTAATACTTCTATAACTATAAATATGAATTTGTTGCCATTCTTCCTATGTGAACAACTCTTGACCAGATTATCATTTGACGGTTAAGTAATTTGTGTTTGGTTTATTCATTTTGTTACTTTTTCCCTATTGTCTCCATTTTCATTCTACTCATAAGAAAAGTGCACCTTTCAAAAATTTGGTCATTATGTGCTTTGTTTAGTCTAAACAAGAGAAGCAAAATAAAGACAATGAACACCAAACATCTCTCAAGAAATAAAAGTTCAAGCAGATAAGGTATACATGAATCTCAATGTTTCTTTTTAGTTTTTAATAAACACCAAAGTTTTTCAAAAAAAAAAAAATAATTTTTCTTTAGTATTCACATAACAATAACAAACACATCAAGAAAAATAACAACAATGTCACTGATTGTGTTAAAGACATCTTGGCACTTACTTCACTAGCTGAAGAATATGATTTGATCATTATCTTGAATTTCAACTCCCAACATAAGGATTTAAACTTATACTTTTATAAATTTTGTTTATAAATTAAAATTCTGAATTTACGTATACTTTAAACCAAATATTTTTTAATCAAAAATATATTAGATTCACTACAAGAAAAAGATATATTACGTCATTTATTTTTAATTTTTGCATTATTTGTAAATGATATAAATGAATTTTACATCATATAAACAAGTGACTTAATAAGTGATGATGCAAATATTTTACATCAGTAAAAATAATTGATGTTAATGTTGCATTGATTGTATAATTGATGTTAATATGTATCACTTATTATGTTATATTTTGTATCAATTTATACAATTGATATAAGTTTTTGTGTCACTTATAATAAATGATATAAATATTACATCGGTTAATTAATTGACACAAAAATTTAAATCAATTTTTGCAATTGATGTTTTTATATGTGTCAATTACAAAAATGATATTATATATTGCATCATTTTTAAAATTGATACTAAAATTTGTTACGATTAGAATAACTGATGCTATATATATATATATATATCATTTATTAATAATTAATAATATAAATATAGAAAATTTTTAAATGAGTCATAAATTATTAGTTTAAAATAAATTACATAAATTGAGATTTATAATTCAAATTTATTTTGAAAAAATATATTCATTTATAGAAAAGTATAATAAATATTTTTCTGCTTTTTTTTATTTAGCTTAATTAATAATTTACTAATAAATTAAATCTTCTAATATATTAAAAGATCTTTACAATATCTATCAAAATCTTGAAAGATTTGTAATCATCAATCGTTAACCACAAATTTTCTTTTACAAGAATGAAAAAGAATTAAAACTATAATCAATCTAATAAAAAGCATTAAACGTATATTCTATAGATAAAATAAAAAAGTAACATGAATTATTAATACTTAATAACAAATTAAAAAACATGAATTAGTAAGATTAAAATCAAGTGTAATTCTTGTTTTGGTTCCATGCTTCTTTATTTCCTTTGATTTGTTGTATTTGGATCTTCGTAGTTTTAGTTTTTCTTTGATATGCTTTACCTTCTTGCCACCAACCATAACTTTTTTTTATCGTGAAAAGATATGTGTTCTACAACATGTTGGATTGAAACAAACAAAAATGATTAATAAAAATCTTTGTAAAAAACTATGGATTAATGAAAAATATCAATGTTATTTGTAAGTGTGTAGGATAAAAAGATGTCATACCTTTGCTTTTTGTTTCCACAAACAGTGTAGAAAACATACAGCTCTTGATGATTCTTATGCATTCATGTTTTTGTTTCTAAATATGAAGTTCATAAAAATAAAATAAAAAACAGAAAAATGGAACAATAACTGAGAAACTCAAAAAACTAAAACAATATAAATAATGAGAAAATTTAAGAGTATGTAGCTTTTTTTATACTGAAAAACAGATAACATATATCTCAAACTGTTAACTAATTATTAAAGCATTTTTTAAAAAAGAATTGAAAACTAATGTAGCAAAAAAAAATCGTGCTTAAATATTGTTGTATAAAATAGAGAAAATGATAGTGTTAAAGAATTGCTGGGAAAAATAAATTAAATTTAAAAAATTGGAGATATTTATCTAACAATTCCTTAATTTCTCTTTTTTAAATTTATTTTTTAATTAATCACGCCATGATCTTATCTTATTATTTTTTATTTTTGAGAATTTTAAAGTTATTAATTATTATGGGAACATAATTAAAATCACATTTTTATTTCAAAGTTAAATGTACAGTGATGATAATCTAAAATATGATTTATTTGGTTGAAAATGATGGTGATTGAATAAAAAGGAGAACAAAAGGAATAATGATAAGTAGAATGAAAGTAAACATTCATTGATTTAATAATTTGATTGGTCCAAAAAAAGATGGTGATTAGGGTTACAAAGGGGGATTTCGGCGGGGTTTTAGTGCGAAGTGGGGAAGCCGATGCGGTGATGGAGGATGTAGTTAAACCGCCGGATAAGAAATTGGAGGTGGTGATGAGGGCGAAAAGTGTGGCGAAGGAGAAGAGTGTGTTGGAGTCTGAGAGGAGTGGGATAGTCGATGTGAGGATGGAAGATGAAGTCAAGTTGCCGGACCCGAATTTGGCAGTCGCGGTGACGGCGAATAAGGTGGCGAAGGAGAAGAATGTGCCGAATTCTGAGATAAGTGAGGCAGTCGATATGAGGATGGATGATGTTGATAAGGCACCAGTTAAGAGAGTAGAGGGCAAATCATCTTGGGTAAATAAGGTGAAGCAAAGTAGTGGTAGTGCAATCCCTGTACCAGAGTCAATTGTCGATGATGATTTTGTTCGACAGAGAATTCGTGTTGAGTTTCCGAATGGGGTAGAGGGGGAACCAGTTATCACGGTTGGTAAGGAGGTATTGGATGCGATAGACGGACTTTGGAAGAACTGTATGTACGTGAAAGTTCTAGGGCGGAGTTTTAACCTGCCAACAGTTAGCAGAAGACTAAGGGAAATGTGGAATCCGAAGGGTGATATGTGGATGATGGATCTCCCTCGCCATTATTTCTTAATCAGATTTGCGGAGGAAGAAGATTATTTGGCAGCTTTAACAGGCGGTCCATGGAAAATATTTGGGTGTTGCCTTCTAGTGAGAGCTTGGACACCAAATTTTGATCCTCTTTTAGATGAGATTGTTACGACACCTGTGTGGGTTCGCATAGCGCAACTGCCTTTGAATTTTTATCATCATTCAATCCTGTTTGAGATAGCAAAAGGGCTAGGCAGGCCAATTAAGGTAGACCCTATGACGACGAGAATGGAGAGAGCTCGTTTTGCTCGGGTCTGTGTTGAGGTGGATTTGAAACATCAATTGAAGGAGACTGTGGTTGTTAATGGAGAAAGGTACTTTTTTCTTATGAGGGATTGGTGAACATTTGTTCTGGTTGTGGCTACTATGGGCATGGGGTTCAAATGTGCCCTAAGAAAAAACTAGAGGAAAAACAGCTGGTGCCTAGGTCTGATGTATTAGAGAAGGAAAGTGAGCATAGAATTGGCGAGACAGAGTTTGTTCCAGTAACGAAGACAGCTAAGAGATTGGAGAAGGGGAAAACTAGCAGAATGGTGAAACCTATTAATCTCAAGGTTGACAGAAGAGATGTTGGTGTTAAGATCTCCAACAGTTTTACAAGTTTAGAGCAAAATGTTGATGTGACTGAAGTGGTGGAAAAAAGAGCTACCTCGGGTGAGGAGACTCTTGTACCTGCAGGTAAAGTTGTAAGGAAGATCATTGATCGGAAGGAACACAATAATGGTGTATCGGAGTAGATCCCGGGTAATTTGAAAGGAAAGAGTGTGAGTGGGATAGAATTTCGGCAGGAGTAAAAGATGGGGATAAAACCAAGATGAAACAGAGAGTTAGGAGACTTCAAAAACCAGTAAGGGGGATAGTTTTTGGTCCGACGAAAGGAGAGAGTGAGTTGATCCAAATGGGGAAGAGACAATGGACAGAGAGTGAGAACAAAGAGAAGGTAAATATGCAGATTGGAGAAGAGATGATTTCAGAAAGTCTTCAGAGAGGTCCTTTAACAGATTTGACTAATGTCAAGTTAGTGGCCAGACTTGATAAATCAGTGAAGAGTATGGATTCAGTGATTGGAGCTCCAAACGGATCAGGTGGTGTTGATCACCAGAAGGATGTTTAACGGGTCTCCCCGGAATTCTATTATTATAAATTTTTAATAATGTTAAGCTGTATTTTTTGGAATTGCCGGGGGGAAAATAAACCAAATTTTCGTCGATCTATTAGATACTTATTGAAAAGGTACGCTACTGATGTTTTAGCGTTATTTGAGACTCATTCAAGTGGGGCAGAGCTGGTAGGATATGCGGTCAGCTTGGATTCGATAATTCTTATCGCGTGGATGCTGTTGGGCAAAGCGGTGGAATTTGGTTGTTGTGGAAGTCAAGTGTTGGAACGGTAGAGATAATTTCAGCCTCTGACCAGTTTGTTCATGCAAAGGTGGAAAGTGATGAAGGTGTGGTGCATTTATTGGCAGTTTATGCGGCACCGTCGGTTGATAGAAGAAGTGGTTTGTGGGGTGTTTTAAAAAATGAGATATTGGGGATCGAAAGTTCAATTGTTATGGGTGGAGATTTTAATACAATTGTTAGTGTTGAAGAGAGGACAGGGGGAATGGTAGATTGACAGCAGACTCATTGGAATTCAGTGGGTTTATCAATGATCTAGAGTTGATTGATATGAGCTTTGCGGGGTGTAGATTTACGTGGAAACGAGGGAATTCAGACCGGACTTTTGTAGCCAAAAGACTGGACTGATTCCTTTGTAACAAGGAGGCTAGGATGTGTTGGCAGGAGGCTGTTGTTAACCACTTACCGTTCCTTTCATCAGATCACAGTCCGTTGTGGTTGCGGTTAAAGTCGACTCGGTTGATTGATAGAGGAAGGCGACCGTTTAGGTTTGAAGCGATGTGGTTAAAACATGAAGGCTTTAAACCACTTTTATCCTCCGTTTGGGAACCACATGTTCCAACTCCTAGAGCTTTAACGTCGCTTAGTAGAAGGTTGAAGAAATGGAATCGGGAAGTGTTTGGGGATGTGTTTCGGAAAAAGGAAGTATTAATAAACAAGTTGCAGGTGATTCAAAGTAGGGTGGAGGAGTCACCGACAAATGAACTGCTGGCAGAGGAGAAGATGATATCAAATGAGCTGGATAAAGTATTGGAGAGTGAAGAATTAATCTGGTACCAAAAAGCGAGAGAGAAGTGGGTTGCTTTTGGTGATAGAAATACTTCTTTTTCACACATCAACACATCAACCATAAAGCGGTTATCATGTCAATACCAGTTCATGTTATGAGTTTGGTGCATTTACCTTCAAGTAACCTAAAGAAGATCGATAAATTGGCGCGAAATTTTGTGTGGGGAAGCTCACAAGAGAGAAGGAAGATACATTATGTATCTTGGAAAGTTGTACGTAGACCTAAGAAAATTGGAGGGCTTGGAATCAGAAATGCTAGAGACATGAATAGAGCTCTGGTCTCTAAGTTGGGATGGCGTGTTCTGATGGAAAAAGAAAGTCTTTGGGCTAAATTATTGAGATGTAAATATCGAGTTGGGAATCTACATAATACTGCTTGGTTGAGTCCAAAAAGCCACTGGTCGATTTTTTGGCGTCACATAGCCATTGGATTGCGGGAAATAATACTACCGGGTTGCTACTGGGTACCTGGGGACGGACAAGAGATCTTATTTTGGCAAGATCGTTGGCTCCTTTGCGAGCCGCTACTAGGGCGGGTAACTCAACCAATCCCGCACGACTTAGTTAACAAAAATGCACGGTTCTTATGGGATAGCAGTTCTGGCTGGAATTGGGCTGTTTTGAACAATTATTTAGCTCGGGAAGAGCGGTTGAGATTAGCTGCCATTGTCTTGGATGATTTTACAGGTGGTCGGGATACTGTCTCATGGAGTGGTAACCAAGATGGCTCTTTTTCCGTCAAATCTGCCTATACTTTGATTAACATGCAGGTGGTGCCGGAAGTAAATTTGGGCAGATTATTTGAGCGAATCTGGAGTGTTATGGTACAGGAACGAGCCAGGATTTTTGTTTGGTTAGTTGCAAATCAGGTTATCATGACAAACTTGGAAAGAAGAAGAAGAAAACTTACGGATAATGCGGTATGCGGTTTGTGCCGAACTAGTGAGGAGTCAATTCTACATGCTTTAAGAGATTGTCCGGCTTCAGCCGGTATTTGGCTCAGATTTGTTCCCACCGAGAAACAACAAGCTTTTTTTAATGCTTCGTTTTTGGAATGGCTATTTGATAATTTGAAAGAGGGGTATTGGGCAACGTTGTTTAGCATAACCATTTGGTGGGCGTGGAAATGACGTTGTGGATATGTTTTTGGTGTTATTGGTAGGTGCAGAGATCGAGTGGAGTTCTTAATGAAATTGGCAGATGAGACTAGAAAGGCTCATAGTGTATTACAGAGGAGAGGCGGCACCATTAAAAGAATTCGAAGAGAGGTTGGTTGGAAGAAGCCGGATGATGGTTGGATGAAGGTTAATACAGATGGAGCATCAAAAAGAAATCCTGGCTTAGCAACAGCGGGTGGAGTATTGAGAGATGTACAAGGTAATTGGAGGGGTGGATTTGCTCTGAATATTGGTATTTGTACAGCTCCACTAGCTGAGCTTTGGGAAGTTTACTATGGATTGTGGTTGGCATGGAAGGAAAATGTTTGTCGGGTGGTAGTAGAAGTTGATTCTAAGATTATGGTGGAATTTCTGAATAAAGGGGTGAAACCTTCACATCCCTTAGCGTTCCTGGTGCGGTTGTGCCAAGGCTTTTTAGCAAGAGACTGGATAATCAGGATAGTTCATGTATATAGAGAGAGTCGAATAGAGTAGCTGATAGTTTAGCTAATTACGCGTTTTCTCTTTCGTTAGGTTTTCATTTTCTCGACTCTATTCCATAGTCAGCAACTTCTTTATTTTCTGAAAATTTGAGAGGAGTTGGGTTTCTACGGGACACAATTGATTGATTATTTGATTCTTTAATTTTAATAAAATGAAGGGATGATTCCCTTTTTTCGACCATAAAAAATAAGTAGAATGAAAGTTAGTGGAATAATTGCGGTTAGAGGAATAAAAAGTATATTTGCAACAAAATAAATTATGAATGTAAATTATAACTATTTAGATAAACACAAAATAAGTTAATATATAAATATATTAAAAACGAAAGATTATGTATCATTAATTTTAAATTATTATTATATGAATCTATATTTAAAAATAAAAAATTAGAATAAAAGATTTACCTCAAATTAAAAAAATTATTTCAAAAACTAACGAGGACGTTTTCTTTCTTTGAATTAAAAAATAAAATCGTGTTTACTTTTTCAATTAAAATATAAATTTACGTTTTTCAAAATGAAAAAGAAAATATTGCATATAAATGATAAATATAATTTATTGTTATGATATTTGAAAATTTCATACTATGTAAAAGTTGTTGACATAAAATATTGCATAATATCTCAATTAATTTTATTTTTTCTTTTTTAAAGAAAAATATTATTTTTTAAAAATGTTGCTACGTTCATATTCTTTTTTTGTTTAATGAAAAGGAACCAATTTCAACACAAAACATAATTTTTTCACCAAATAAGTGGGTCCATATATATTTAAAAAAATGTTTATAATTGATAAATGGTATATATTTTAGTAATTATATGAAATAAATATTTGGCAACAATTACTTTTATGTCACATTTATACATTTTTAAATAAAAATAAATTAGTAAACAATGGAGAAACATCACATTTCAAACATTTTTCATCTTTACGTACGCATTTATTTTTATAGTTAACTATAAATAAATTATANTATGTATTATATATATATATATATATATATATATATATATATTGAAAGTTTATTTACTTTGATATCAATATATTCAATGATTTCATTCTAAAAGTATATATATTATAAAAATAATTTAATATATATATATAATAATTGATGAAAAATAATTATTTCTTAATAATGTAGATATGTCAAGCATTTCTTTTTAGTTGATACTAAAAAAATTAGTATGTACATCGATTTTTATTTGATGGTTAAACGTTTTGTAGATAAATCAATTATTTAATCGATACAAAATTTATATTTTGCATTATTTACTTGAACTATTTTTTTCTTGTCAAAAAGGTAATAAAAATTATGTGTCAATGTTTCAAAATGATATAAATTTTTGTTAATTTAGACCACTTTATTGTGAAGTGATGTAAACGACTACAATATCAACATCATTTTCGTAAAATGATGTAAAGGTATATATTTAGTGTCACTTGTACTTATTTGATACTATTTTATGTTATTTAGTTTTGTGATATATTATTATTGATATTTAAATAATTGATATGCTTGCAATACTGTTAGTAAAGAGGAGGAAAAAGACTAGAGATAAAACTCAAAAGGATTTGTGAGTTAGGATATTGTATAAACAAATAGCTCACGATGTCTAGGGTTTTGGATGTTTCAGCGATACCTCGTGATGCAAGGAAGGATGAGGACGCAATGATGGTGGATGTCGGAGGAGGAGGTCAGCCACCCGGTAAACCTCCGGAGATAAAGACGACTTGGGCGAAGCGTGTTGTAGAAGGCAGTGGCGGAGGAAGGCTGGAGCCGGAAGATGTTTTAGACGGTGCGTTTGTTAGGGCACGACTAACAGTTGATTTTCCGAATGGAGAGGATGGAGAACCAGTTGTTAATATCGGTGAAGATGTGTTGGACGTGATGAAGGGGCTTTGGAAACAGAGTTTAATTGTTAAAAGCTTGGGTAGGGTTATCTCTCCACCATCGATGGAGAAGAAACTAAGGGAACTATGGAAGCCAACAGGAGGTATGAAGGTAGTTGACTTACCAAGACAGTTCTTCATGGTTAAATTTGACATTGAAGAGGAATACCTAGCAGCTCTAACAGGAGGTCCATGGAGAGCTTTTGGTAGCTATCTCATGGTTAAGGCTTGGACACCGGATTTTGATCCGTCCAGTGAAGACATAGTAACAACACCTGTTTGGGTTCGTATATCTAGCATACCGTTGTATTACTATCATCGTGACATTCTGATGGGAATTGCTGGGAGTTTAGGTAAGCCGGTGAAAGTTGATCTCACTACTAGAAACGTGGAAAGAGCTCGGTTTGCAAGGGTTTGTGTCGAAGTTAATCTTCGTAAACCTTTGAAAGGATCTTTGTTGATTAATGGGAATNTTGGGTTCGTATATCTAGCATACCGTTGTATTACTATCATCGTGACATTCTGATGGGAATTGCTGGAAGTTTAGGTAAGCCGGTGAAAGTTGATCTCACTACTAGANCTATCTCATGGTTAAGGCTTGGACACCGGATTTTGATCCGTCAAGTGATGACATAGTAACAACACCTGTTTGGGTTCGTATATCTAGCATACCGTTGTATTACTATCATCGTGACATTCTGATGGGAATTGCTGGGAGTTTAGGTAAGCCGGTGAAAGTTGATCTCACTACTAGAAACGTGGAAAGAGCTCGGTTTGCAAGGGTTTGTGTCGAAGTTAATCTTCGTAAACCTTTGAAAGGATCTTTGTTGATTAATGGGAATCGTTACTTCGTGGAGTATGAAGGAATGTCGACCATATGCTCAAGTTGTGGTATTTATGGTCATTTAGTTCACACATGCACTCGCAAGGGAGGAGAGAGGAGTGTTAGTGGTAAAGCTATTGATTCAGGTACTGGAACAGTATCTAAGGAGAGTACCGAGGGTGATGGGTTCACAGAAGTTAGGAAAGGCAATCGCAGAACAGAAGCTCGGAGTGGAGAAATTGTTCCCAGACAAAACTTAGCTGATATCACTGCAAAAATCGCAGAGAAAAACTTATTAATGACCAATAGTTTTAGCACCTTGCAAGAGAAAGACACAGCTCCAACCAACGTAAAGGTGTCTAGTGCGGGTTTGGATAAAGAAAATCTCAGCATTGTTAAGGCTACTAGTGCGCAAGTTACACAAACGGAGGCTCGGGAAATACAAATCTCGGAATTAACTATTGGAGATAAACATGAAGAGAAGAAGAGTGATGGATCTGGTGTTTCTCGAAGCCAGAACATCAAAGCAGAGCAAAAATTCTCGGTTAAGCCAAGGATCGTNGGATAAAGAAAATCTCAGCATTGTTAAGGCTACTAGTGCGCAAGTTACACAAACGGAGGCTCGGGAAATACAAATCTCGGAATTAACTATTGGAGATAAACATGAAGAGAAGAAGAATGATGGATCTGGTGTTTCTCGAAGCCAGAACATCAAAGCAGAGCAAAAATTCTCGGTTAAGCCAAGGATCGTGAAGAGTAATAAGCCGACTAGAGGCTTGGTCTTTGGACCAATAAGAGGAGACCATGATCGTTTGGTGAGTGGGAAACGGGTGAGGATTGATCCTTATAGTCGCCCTGATCATAGTGCAGTGAATGACAAGAAAGTGGAATCCAAGAATATTACCCTGAAGAATTCTATGCAAGAGAATCAATCTGTTGTGAGTGATGTTGAAGCTATTATTCATGTAACTCACAAATCAGAGGAAGTGAGAGATAAAGTAACATCAATGATTGAAGAAGATATGCCTAATACGTTAGGTGCTGAGGTTTCGAAGGTCTCTGACCAATAATGGTGGTCCCCGGTTGTTCTAACCTATAATATTACGTTATCAATGAAGTGTTTATTTTGGAATTGCCGGGGAACTAACAAACCCAATTTCCGAAGATCAATTAGATATATGCTTAAGAAGTACGAAACTGATGTTTTAGCCTTGTTTGAAACGCATGCTGGAGGGGAGAAAGCTATGCGTATTTGTCAAGGGTTGGGTTTTGCTCACTCTGTTAGAGTTGACGCCATAGGCCAAAGTGGAGGTATTTGGCTTTTGTGGAGAGATGGAATAGGTGACTTGGTAGTGAAGGAACTAGCAGATCAATATATTCACGCACGATGGGAGAATGGCAGTGTAGAAACCCGTATTTTGACTAGGAATTTTTTTTTCGT
>OVAV01000553.1:0-17549 GCA_900406375.1 Iberis amara | reverse complement strand
GCCCTCACAGCCTTTACAGTATCTCAACCAATCAGCCCCTTTATCATCCCAAAGAAATCTCATCATGCTCGATAAATTCACAACACAACTTTCTTAATAGCGCATATAAATGTTTTGAATACCAGACCAAATATTGAATCTGAAATATTTTTGGGTCATTGGTACATATAGTTCGACCGAGTTTGACCAAGTTTAGTAATTTTGCTTTATTTTTATATTCATATTTCGTTGGAAAAAAAATCATAAGATTTGGATAAAATAAGTTTTTATAATAATGAATAAAAATATATGTCAAGATTTTACATCTAAAATCAATAAACTATGAAAATATAATAAACTAATTTATGTAGTGTTATATTATGAATATGACATTTGACAATCATTTAGCTATTTTTAAAATATTTTATTAGGCTATTAGGAACATTAAATTGTATTATATACTCCCTCCGTTTCGAATTACTTGTCGTTTTAGAGTTAAGTTTTTGTTTCATAAAAAAATTTCGTTTTAGGTTTTCAATGCAGAAATTAAATGAGTTTGACTTTTTTGACCAATAGAATAATTGCAAGATTTTTTTCAATTGGTTGATTTAGAATATTTAATGATGTTTTTATAGAAATTAGAGATTTCTTAATTTGTATGCAAAACTCTAAAACGACAAGTAATTCGAAACGGAGGGAGTAGTTAAAAAGGTTATAAAAACATTAAAATTTAAAATTAATGAAAATTTGCTAATTTAACACGGTTTAATTGGGTCATCGGTTCCTAGATTTTTGTCAAACTAACCCGGACTTGTAACCGGTTCGATTAAATTTGAATTTTATTATCAATATGACCCAGATACTCTTTTGGTTCAAGGTTGAACCGGTCGGACCCCTAGTCGAGTTTGATTTTTAAAACATTGGTTCTATGTTATACTATTGATAAGATTGAGATTCATAATGATGAACAAAATAGAGTTGTTTTTTGTAAATTATATGATTAGTTTCCGGTTAGGAATTTGTGCCTTAAATACAAACTTAATCATAGTGTGGGTATTCGGGTCTTCGGGTCTTCGGAACGGATTCAGATAGGAATCGACCGGGTTGGGGTTTTCGGATCGTGCGGTTTAAGATCCATTTAGGTACTCAAAAATTTTCGGTTTGGTTTGGAATCGGATCCGAGTCGATTCGGATCACTAAACTGAGAACTGCAAAAAATATGAAATTTTTTAGTTCCTAGTTAATTCGGATATTTTGAACCCGAATAGACTCAAATCAATAAAAATACACAATTTTTTACAAATTATCTTAAATATTACATAGAAACCGAATTTGACCGACCACCCATTGTTAGTCGTATATCTTTTGGCCATCCTTTGTTGGACGTTCATCATTTGTTGGACGTCCACCATTTTTGTCCACTCTTTGTCTATCTTTTATCCACCTATATTTCCATCATTATATTCCTAAGTAGAAGTTTTTCGGTTTTTCGGATACTCAATCAGATGCTCGGATCGGGTTCAATTCTGGTCGGATACCCAAAACTCATCAAAATAAAAACCAATCAGGTATTTGAGAATGGTTCAATTTCAGTTTGAGTTTTTTTTCTAGTCCTGTTCAAATCTCGGGTTTCAAGATATATGCACATACCTACTTATCCCTTAGAAAATTATTATCTTGAGCCAAAATTCTCATTATTTATCCGTCGGTCACCAATTATATCAAATCTCTTCCTCTTAAAAATTTCACTAACTCGAGTAAGGTAGGAGATTCATATGGTCCAAGCCGGTCCTGGGATTTTAAAGGCCGCAAGATAAAATGAAAAACATGGGCCGCTTCTTAAAATAAAGTTTTGAAAATGAGCTGGTTCTTAAAGTAAAATTTTGAAAATATAAAATGGACCGCAAGCTCGTGCTTGTTCTGCTTGGCCTCAGGACCGGCCTTGTCCAACACAAATATTTTTTTCCGTTGTGATGAAAATCGCTACAATTTCAACATGGATTTTATCCTCTCCAAGTTGTCTAATCGAAAATATGTAGACGGCAACAAACTTTACCTTGACAACCGCTTTACAAAAATTATTGTTACTATTAGAGGTCTCCATGCTCCTTCACAACCTTTAGTGACTCATATGTTATATGTTCTCCAATATTGATCCAATACCCCAACCTAGCATACTCTGCATGTTCTGTTTCAAAACGCCACCTTTTTCAAGTCCAACTTCAAATCTACCATTCAGAATAGCCCTTATAATAATCATCTAACAAATTTGAAATTTGTACTCTTCCTTCTTGTTGAAGTCTCATATGATTGGCCTTACTTGTTCACTTAGCATGTTCTTCTCTTGTTTCTTGTGGAGCCATCGATTTAACTCTTTTCCCAATCCTACCACTACTTAATCCACATTTCGATTTCTCTTTTGAGATTTTGATAGATATCATGCAGTTTTATATGTGTCCTAGGATGTTATTCTCACAAAAATATTCCTCAAAACAGTCCACCAACTTATCAATTCTCCACCTGAGCATCGTGCCACTCTCGATCTCTTGTTTCCTTCAAGAATCATGGATCCATCATTGGTGAGGATAGATTCCTCCATCTCTGCTTATCGTCTTGTTCTTTGTTTTCCATTGTTCACCGGTGAAAGTTATCCTAAAATGTAATACCTACATTTTAAAATAAAGTATGGTTTTGGTATCAATGATAAAACTTATATTCAGTTTATCTGAAAACATGAAGAAGATGATAATTTTTTTTTTTTTTTTAAAGATTAAAATTGAGAAGAAACGATGAAGTAGAGTTAAATTTCTTGTTGTAAATGGTGAAATGATTGAAGTTGAACCCATCACCAGTTGTTATTCACGGTCGTATTAAGCAATCCAAATTTTGCTAATAAGTTATTAATCCCAAAGGTTTTAAAGAGCCAAGGAAAGTAAAAGAAACATAGCAAGCGAGAGATGGCACTTCCTCCTTCTTCTCCTTCATCGTCTCCTTCTCTTCAGCGTCTCTCTACCTTCAAAAATCCTCCTCCTTCCTCACTCTCCGGAGGATCAATTCAACCACCGTCTACTTCTTCCCCTCCTTCGTCTTCACCATTGGACTCTTTCGCTAACGATCCCGTCCTAGCCCCTTTTCTCTCTCCTTCCTTCTCTTCCTCATCATTCTCCTCCGCTGCTCTTGCCTCTGGATCTCCAGCTTCCACCGCTGAGCGCCTCCACCAAGCAATTCGTCTTCTCGACTCGCAGCTCCGTCACGATGTTGTGTCTCGACACCCTGAATTGCTCTCACAGCTCTCTTCTCTCTCCCACGCCGAGATCTCTCTCTCCTCCCTTCGTTCCTCCGTCTCCTCCCTTCAATCTTCTATCCGTCGTGTCCGATCCGATCTATCCGAACCTGTACGCTCCATCCGATCTAAATCTGTTCAGCTATCCAATCTCCACTCTGCTGCTGAGTTACTCTCTCACTCCGTACGTACGCTGCGCCTCTCGAAGAAGCTTCGGGATCTCACAGATTCTTCCGATCCAGATAAGATCGACCTCACTAAAGCTGCACAGCTCCATTTCGAAATCTTAACGATGTGCAAAGAGTACGATCTCTACGGCATTGACGTTATAGACGAGGAAATCAAGTTCGTCAACGAGATTGGGGAGAAATTGAGATCTGAAGCGTTGAAGGTGTTAGAGAGAGGAATGGAAGGGTTGAATCAGGCTGAAGTAGGAACTGGATTGCAGGTTTTCTACAACCTTGGAGAGCTGAAGCATACTGTGGATCAATTAGTGAACAAGTACAAGGGCATGGCGGTGAAGAGTGTGAGCGTTGCTATGGACATGAAGACGATTTCTTCTGGCTCAGGTGGTGGGTTCGGGCCGGGAGGGATTAGGTCTAGCGGAGCACCGCACATTGGCGGCGGAGCTAAGACTAGAGAGGCACTGTGGCAGAGGATGGCTAGTTGTATGGAACAGTTGTATTCACTTGTAGTCTCCGTTTGGCATATGCAACGTGTATTATCAAAGAAGAGGGATCCATTCACGCATGTCCTTCTTCTCGACGAAGTCATCAAGGTGCGGAACTATTGTAAATTTTGCTGCAAATTAGGCTCTAAGGTTAAGCTGCATTAGATAATTCAGAGAAAGAGAGTCTTCCTGTATGTAGATGAGAAGATTCTTGACACTTTTAGATGACTGATGAACTTTAGTAGATGATACTTCCATGTTTTTGCATCAATAGGAAGCTTATTCCAGTCTTGGTTTTTTGCTGACAAGAAGTGTGTTTATATATGCACAGGAAGGCGATTCTATGTTAACCGACAGAGTCTGGGATGCACTTGTGAAGGCGTTTACTAGCCAAATGAAGTCTGCATTCACAGCTTCGAGTTTTGTTAAAGAAATATTCACCATGGGATATCCAAAGCTCGTGTCTATGATAGAAAATCTTCTTGAAAGGATTTCTCGCGACACCGATGTGAAAGGAGTGGTACCTGCTATTAACTTAGAAAGGAAAGAACAAATGGTTGCATGCATTGCTATATTTCAGACTGCTTTCTTATCACTATGCTTTGGCCGCTTGTCAGATCTTGTAAACTCGATATTCCCTATGTCAAGCCGTGGGAATTTACCTTCCAAAGAACAGATCTCACAGGTATTATCACACATTCAAGACGAGATTGAGGTTGTTCATCCAGATGCTCGTTTGACTCTTTTAGTTTTGCGTGAGATAGGCAAGGCCCTTAATAACCTAGCCCAACGAGCTGAGTGCCAGGTATGTATTTAACATCCCTTCTATTTTTCTTCTCAATTGGTGGTTATTGGCATCCTTTGTCCACTTGTTATTTTTGGTACCTCATTGAGTATGGCTTCCATAAACTCCCCAGAGTATGGCATCAATTCCTTCTTGAATACAATGTGTATATCATGTCTTAGGAATACTTAAGGTTGCTTGCAGATGTAGTGGGTAAAATGGGTACATAGTTATAATTTGTGCGGTTATTTTCTTCATAACACACCAGACCGGAATGAAGGAAGTGCTAAATTTACCTCTGCTACACATATATGCACGAGTTAGTTGCTACTTTAGCTGATGTAGTAATCAGTGTTGAGCAGTAAAGAGAAGTTAGACTGGTTTGTATGCTTTTAGGTTTGACATCTAACACAGCTATATTTATATGGCAGATTTCTACCGGCCCTGAGACACGCCAGATTACAGGTCCTGCAACTTCAACACAGATCAGGAACTTCACGTTATGTCAACATCTGCAAGGAATCCACACTCATATCTCATTGATGGTAGCGGATCTTCCTAGTATTGCTGCTGATGTGTTATCTCCTTATCTGGCTGCAATATATGACGCAGCATGCGAGCCAGTTACACCTTTGTTTAAAGCAATGCGGGACCAGCTCGAGTCATGCATTCTCCAAATCCATGATCAAAACTTTGGTGTTGATGATGCTGCCTTGGACAACAACACTTCCCCATACATGGAGGAGTTGCAGAGATCAATTCTTCACTTCCGCAGTGAGTTTCTATCTAGGCTATTGCCTTCTGCAGCAACAGCAAACACTGCAGGAACAGAATCAATCTGCACTAGACTTGCAAGACAAATGGCTTCAAGGGTTTTGATATTCTACATCAGACATGCTTCCCTTGTGCGACCACTTTCAGAATGGGGAAAACTAAGGATGGCTAGAGACATGGCAGAGCTAGAACTAGCTGTGGGACAGAATTTGTTCCCTGTGGAACAACTCGGTGCACCGTACAAAGCTCTTAGAGCATTTAGACCACTGATCTTCCTGGAAACTTCTCAAATGGAATCATCACCTTTAATACAGGATGTACCACCAAGCATTGTCCTCCATCATCTTTACTCGAGAGGCCCGGATGAGTTGGAATCACCAATGCAAAAGAACAGATTGAGTCCTAAGCAGTACTCATTGTGGCTTGATAACCAAAGAGAGGATCAGATCTGGAAGGGAATAAAAGCAACTTTGGATGATTATGCAATGAAGATCAGGTCGAGAGGAGACAAAGAGTTCAGTCCAGTTTATCCTCTAATGCTTCAAATTGGATCGTCATTGACACAAGAGAAGTTATAAGCTCAATGTGCTTTTTGTTTCCTGTTTCAAGATTTGAGTTCTCTTGAAGGCTGAACTAATAATCTTTTTCATTATAGTGACAATATCTCTTACATACATGTCATGTAAATCTAGATTCATATCTCATGCCATGTTTTGGTGTCTTCACTCATTTTTTTTTTTTTTAAAGAAGCTCGTGCTTTGTTTGGTTTATGTTGAGATTAAAGCCGCTATTGAGTAAACTTACCTTAAAAGATTTTCGGAGATGGTAGGACTCAATCGGTGGTTTAAACCTCTACTTGGTTGTTGGGATTGAATCAAGTAAAGAAACGCGAAACCAAAAAAGAGTATAGGGGAGATTCATCGATCATATAGTCAAACCAAGGACTATTAACATTGGAAAATATATACAACAAAGCTTAAAGAGTATTATGAAACTCCTCTTCTTCTATCTACGGGTTTACAAAGACAAACATAGATCAATTCCAAACGGAAATAGATCTCTCTCCTAAGCCAAGAGGAGAACGTGAGCGTTGACGCCTCTTGAGCTCGGAAAGGACCCTCCTCATCTCCGGTTGTTGTAGCGACGGCTGCTTTAACTTCTCAAATTCTTTCTTTATCTTCACCACTTGGCTATGTTTTGGACCATCCTCGTTCTCACTGTTGCTGGTCTTCTTCTCCATTTCCACACAAACACCAAGACAATATCTCTCAAACTAGGTCTAGAAAAAGCAAGGTCAGGTTGGTGGGCTACGCCGAATTAGTCTTATGGGGTTCCGTGATTTCTAGATATTATTACAGAAACATGACAATTTCTCTATATACTTATATATATTTTTTTTTCTATATATACTTATATGTATATATCTTTTTCTCTATTTATAAATAAGCGTGAAGAAAGATATATGTAACTACGTGTCAGTAACACTCACACATTTGTGACGATTCTCCTACGTATTTCTCTAAATTTGACGTTTTATATTATTAATTATAAGATTGATATTGCAATTTGAGGAAAAGATCAAAATGCTGAGAGACCAAAAGGCTGCCATGTGGACTCTAGTCGTTGGTCAATCAGAAGATTCTAGTGGATATGCTTCTGATGACATTTCCTCTAATCAGCCGTAATTCATTTTGCTTGTTATTTTATATATTCATGTATCATATATCATACATATTTACATTTTATATAAATTTAAAAGAAAAAAGTGGCTTGTCATTTTTATTATTTTTATTAAACCAAAATTCGGACTTAGTTATTCTTTATACGAATACAAATTAGAGTATGGACTACTAAATTAGTTTGCTATTACAAAAAATTAAAGTCAACTATATAGATATATACTAGTTTCTTTTTCTGCAGTGCGATGCACAAGTTATTTTCGATTTTGTTTATATTCTTTTTTTAGTTTTTTTAATTTTTTCGATTAGTTATATTTTTATTTGATATTATAATATGCTGGTTGGTTTTTAAAATATGTTGACCATTTATAATTCTTGGATCATTTTATTAGTTGTTGTTTTTTCCACTAGTTTTTTTCGTAATTCATTAATTATTATGTTTTTTTGTTTTTTTATTTTGACTATCTATTATTTTTGTATTTTTACCTTTTTGTCATTATGTTTATTTTGTGATACTTTTTCTAATACAACAATTAGTTATTTTGATTAAATTTAAAAAGATTTAGATTGTGCACCTTATTTTAATATTATAAAGTTTAACAAAATATATAAATTTGTAGAAAATATTAGTTTAATTGAATAGTAAATATATTTTTGTGGGGAATCGAGTACAAAATTATTTAACACAAGTTACTATTTTGATTTTAAATGTGACATAATTATAGATAAATTTAACTACAACAATTAATTTTTTTCATTAAATTCAAAAACATGAAAACCAATAAAAAAGAGTAATATTTTAAGTTTGTAAAGATTATTACCCCGTTACTCACATAATTGAAAAGAGAAATGTGACAGAAACATAGATGATAGAAGCTCAGTTTCAAAGATCTCATTAGATTCGAAGTGACAAGCAGAATAACAAGCTCAAGAGGAGAGGAGTGATAGAGACTCACCTCGAAGAACTAGCTACAATGGTGAATGATGAAGACGATGAACATAGAAGATAGAGAGAGATCGATATTTGTTGTGATCTGAATAATTTCCAGGGAATAAAATCTCATTTACATATAGAGTGTAATTTCTGGTTTACAAGAAAACCAGTTACAATTATTGAACCAAAATATAAAATGGATAAAATCATATAACCAAGCTTAAACCAAAATTGATTTTATTAAGTTACAACCTATTATGCTATAACAAGACTCCCCTCTTGAGAATATCCTTATCCTCAAGGATAAAAAGAAGGATATTTTCCAATGAAATCTTGATAGAACTCCCAGGTTGCATTCTCAGGTGGCTCTCCTTTCCATTGAACTAGAATCATAGCAACATCTTTGTTCTGTTACTTGGTGATGTTACTCGATTTTAACACTTTATAGTGAGCATTTATGTTTGCCATTAAAGTGTTATCCGAGCGTTTTCTTGCAGTTTTGATCTCTTTTACAGGTTTCTAGGTGTTCAGATCGTTCTGGAACAAAATGATGGATTTCTGCACAAAACTGGTACAATTTGACATATGCAGATGCATAGTTCAACAGAAAAGTCAAGAGTTTGCCAATGTTTGAAGATGTTCCCATAGATGGTTTGAACTCAAATTTTGACACAAGATAGCTATGTGAGTTATCTTTCATATGGATGTGGTTTGAAGTCAATCCATCAGTGCAATCAATAGTTATGGCGATTTTACTAACCTATTGATTTTTCGGTTTTGAGTTCTTTGTGCCTTAGGATGATTTTCATGTGATTTTTCTACTTTACTCGAAGCTGCCGAACGATCTTTCCCTGACATAACGATCGTTCTATCGTTGTTGAAATTGCTCGTCTTTCAAGAACGAGCGTTCCTCTGTGGAACGATCGATCTAATAAACTGGGTATTCTAGAAAATATAGAACGATTGCTCTTTTGTAGAATGACCGTTCTACTTTTCAATCAACATCAGCCGTAGGAGAAGAATGATCATTCCTTCGTGGAATAATCGCTCCTAAGTCTCTGGAAAAATCCAAGAGAAGGAGAACGATCGTTCTCCTTCTCAGGTAAGTACCAAAATCCACTTTGATATCATGTTTTTGTTAATTTCCTTGAGTCAGGTCTTATCCCTTCTCTTGGATTCATTTTCATACCGGGACAGTGTAAAGTAAGTCAGGGGGAGGGTATATATCTACTAACTATGTTTTATGTTGTTTTGGATGTTTTGTCATTATGATGAAATTTTTCAAAAATTTTCGTTTTTGATTTAGTTGAGTCTAATCGAGTCGAAGGAATTATGACCAGAATCTGTGATTATTACTAGCCTAGTGTGAGTCCAGAACCATTTTTTATTGATTGTTGAGATTAGATTAGTTGTTGTGTTGATTCAGAGCCCCATTGGCTAACTAAATGCTTTTGAAAGCTTTTATTTTGGATTGTTAATGATTCAATGCTAGGTCTAATCTTATGTGATTTAACTTGATCTTAAATTCTCTTATCTATGATGTTGGTATGCTTTGAGCTAGGTACTTTTCCTTTCAGACCTCTGTAAAACCGTGAGTTCTTTAGTACGACCCCCCTTCTCCTTCCCTTCAAAAGGTAAAAGAGGGATTAAACAGCGGATTTCAAAATTCGTTTCCTCATCCCATAAAATCTCTTGCTAAAAAAAAGGAAAGTGAAAGCAAAGCTTATAAAAAAGAAAGAAAGTAGAAAAGAAAAGAATAAAAAAAGTGAGAAAAGGAGAAGGAAAGGGATCCGAAGTGGTTGATGCTACATTTGGTATGGAGACTTTGAAAGAAAGATACTCTAGTGCGCTGATCGATACCCCATAGGTAAGAATGCACCTATGTGTACTTAAATGAATTTAGAGTGTTGGTTGAGATGACTTGATGGTTTGATTGACTGGAAATATAGAGTATGAGGCATGTTGATTAGCTAAGTGGTGGTGTATGTTTTGGATATGATAGCTGTCTTTGATTGGTGTATCTGGATTATAGTATTTACACTTGAGGTTACTGAGATTCTGCGAGTTTCTGTGTGGTCTTTTTCAAACCTCTTCACCAGATTTGTTATTGCTTTACTTGAGGACAAGCAAAGATCTAAGTCTGGGGGAGTTGATATTACTCGGTTTTAACGCTTTATAGTGGGCATTTATGTTTGCTATTATACCGTTATCCAAGCGTTTCCTTGCAGTTTTGGTGTCTTTTACAGATTTCTAGGTACTCGGGTCATCCTGGAAAAAAATGATAGATTTCTGCACAAAACAGATACAATTTGACATATGCAGATGCAGATTCCAGCAGAAGAGTCAAGATTTTTCCTATGTTTGAAGATGTTCACATGGATGGATTGAGCTGAAATTTGGATACAAGATAGCTACGTGAGTTAGCTTTCATATGAAGGTGGTTTGAAGTCAATCCATCGGTCCTATCAAGCATTATGGCGAATTTACTGACGACTGGTCAAGCTGACTCGCAGAAGAAGCACGTGCAGACAAAACGATCGTTCTCCTAGAGAACAATCGTTATCCTCTTCCTGATATCCTCTGGAATCACAGAACGAACACCTGAACGATCGTGCAAAAGCTCCTGGAATCATTCAGACTTAAAGAACAATCGTTCTCTTCACCCGAGAAGATTTAGAAGATTTCCAAAAGTTGCACAAGTGGTCCTCAAGAATTTTGTTTCCTATTTTGGAGTTTTTCCTTTTTGAACTATAAAATCCTTTGACTTAGTTTTATTTTACCTACGCTTTATTTTATTCTGGTGTTATAGAGGGAGACGAATTACAAAACCCTTTTGTGGAGAAGTTCCTCTAAACCCTATTTTATACCAATATCTTATTTTATGCTTTTTATTATATTTTCTACAGTGATTATGCTTTGTGTTGTCTTTTCTATGTCTAAGTAGTTCCAGAGTTAGGTTTTAGGGTTTCCCAAGAAAATCAGGTTTGATTGTTAGGATTACCATAGAGGGATTTAAATTGATAGGTTCGTAGTCTAGACTTGTTCTTAATGTTTGAATTAAAATGGCCGCTTAGTTCATGATATTAGGTTGATAAACAAAAAGTGATTTGGTTTGGAAACCTAATCTAGTCTAGATGAATAAATATTTTTGCTTGCGGGAGTATTGCTTAGATGTTTATGAACTTATGAAATCTGATCTTAATGCATGTTTGAATTATCTAAGTACGACGGGATTTTGTCTTTAGTAATTCGAACATAGAGATTTAATACCCCGGGAGGAGATTAATCTGTATTTATCTTTTGAGTTGAGAACTATTTTCACTGTAAAATCCTTGCATGGTAATCTGAGATTTTAAACCTGACTACATGTGGAATTCCCTATTGCCTAGCGCTTTTATTTTATTGATTTACATCGTTTTATTTACCATTATTTACTTTAACTTAGTCACAACAACCAATTTAGTTTGTCTTAGCTTAATTCAAAATTGAACTGAAAGTGTGCTATCTGGTCTCTGTGGAATTCGTCCCTATTTATGTTATAGTGATCTGTTCTTTGCAATGTAATTTTAATATCACTTGGAAATTTTCGCTTGTAAGGTTCCTTTGTTTTACCAACATCAAGCATGTATTGTGGCAGAGACAAGGTAGTTGAGTTAGGACAGAGTTTAATTGACTCACATGGAAAATATTGTGTATGGTAACATGTGGAGGTAGAGCCAACTTGTAAGCCGATGAGCCAACCTTATCCAAAACCCGATAAGGACCACAATAGCGATGTGAGAGCTTATGAGGAATATTCCAATTCATCAGAGAGTGTTTCTTGTAAGGTTGGAGTTTCAGATACACCATACTACCAACATTAAAAGAACGAGTAAATATGTGAGAGTCTGCAAACTGCTTCATGCGGTTATGTGCTCTCATTAGATGGAACTTCAGCATATTCTTCACGAGCTCTAAGGTTGCGGTTAATAACAACATAAGAAATTTACCCAGGTAAATAGGGCAAGTGAGTATAAGGTGGTTCCCAAAGATAACCTCATATGGTGTGCAATTGATAGAAGAGTGGAAAGTGGTGTTGTACCACCATTCTGCCAAAGGTAACCATTTAGACTAGGAGGAAAGAGAGTCAGATGTAATGCAGCGAAGGTAAGTCTCAAGAATCTTGTTTGTGATCTAAGTCTGACCCTCAAATTAAGGGTGATAGGTTGTAAAGAATATGAGATCAACACTATGGACACGGAATAACTCTTGCCAAACTTCTCTAAGGAATGTGGGATCTCAGTCACTTACAATATTCATAGGCATCCCATGAAGTTTGAAGACCTGGTCTAGGTAATTTTGAGCCACTTTAATAGCAGTGTAGGGATGTGAAAGAGCCAAGAAATGAGCATTCTTACTCATCATGTCCATCACCACTAAAATGCATTGTTTTCTAGAAGAAGGAGGCAAACCTTCAATGAAATCCATGCTAATAGACTACCAAACTCCAACAGGAATAGGTAGAGGATCCAATAAACTAGGCTTTGTTGAATTGTCATATTTGTTCCTCTGACAAACAGAACAATTATGAACATAGTTTTGAATCTCCAGTCTCATCTTGGGCCAAAAGACAGAGATTTGATCCTTTGAAAAGTTGCATCACACCCTGACTGACCACCTACAACATAGTCATGTAACCAGTTAAAGATATGCAGTTTTACAGCAGAATTATTACCCACAACCAGTTTACTCTTTCTTCTCAGCTTATCAATGCAATAAGAGTTTGTACGATAGGACTTTGGATCCTTTTTGAGATCCTCAATAATCTTTAAAAGGTTAGGGTCAAACATCCATAGATATTTTAGGGAGTTATAGAAATCTTGGTGTGCTTGAGATAAGGTGATATGCAAAAGCTCAGCATCTGTAACCCAAGAGAGGGCATCAGCACTCACGTTTTCCTTTCCTTGTTTGTACTCAATTGTAAAATTGAAACCCATGAGCTTATAGATCCACATGTGTTGGAATGGTGTGGTAACTTTTTGCTCAACCAAAATTTTCAAACTCTTCTTTTCAGTCTTGATAATGAAGGATCTATGGGCCCAATAAGAACTCCAGGATTGGACATCATGAACCAAAACCATTAGTTCCTTTTCATATACAGAGAAAGACTGGTGTCTATGTCCCAAGACTCTGCTGATGTAACAAATAGGATAGTTATTTTGCATTAACACAGCCCCAATACCAGCGTTTGATGCATATGTCTCAATAACAAAGGTGGTTTCAAAGTCTGGAAAAGCTAGCACCGGGGCAGAAGTAAGTGAAGAATTCAGTGTGTCAAAAGAAGTTTTTGCCTATGTACACCACGTAAAACCATCTTTCTTCAAGAGGTTTATCAAAGGACGAGCAATAGAACTATAAGAATTAATAAACCTTATGTAATAGTTGGCCAATCCAAGAAAACTATAAAGTTGTTTCTGATTCTTAGGAATGGGCCAGTTGCGAACATCAACTATTTGGCTGGATCAGTGCTGACACCATGAGATGAGTTAAAATATCCAAGATACTCTATCATTGTTGCACCAAAAGTGCACTTGGAAGCTTTAAGCAAGAGCTTCCGCTGGCGAAGGATAAAGAAAACCACATTTAGGTGACTCAATTGCTCATCCCAAGTTTTACTATAAACAAGTATATCACCAAAGAAGACCAGCATAAACTTTCTAGCAATGTCCTGGAAGACAAAGTTTATAAGACTCTGAAAAGTACATGATGCGTTTGTTAAGCCAAAAGGCATAATCAAATACTCATAATTCCCATAATGAGTTTTAAAGGTAGTCTTATAGACGTCATTAGGTGACATCCTGAGTTGATGAAAACCAGCACAAAGATCCAGCTTGGAGAAAATTTAGAACCACGTAATTCACCCAACAATTCAACCAAAAGAACTTATCCTTGATAGTCTGCTGGTTTAGACCTCTATAATCAACACAGAGACGACATGTCCCATCTTTCTTCTTTACAAAACAATGGGAGATGCATAAGGACTTGTGTTGTACTGGATTATACCATGTGAAAGCATATCATGGACCATGTCATCAGTTACATCTTTTTGAAGAGAAGAGTGCATGTATGGTCTTTGATTAATTGGATTTGAACCAGCCAACAAAGATATCTTGTGCTTAAAACCCTCTCTGAATGGTGGTAAGTCTGTTGTTCCTCAAAATTGTCTGCAAATGCTGATAACAAAGGCGGGAGTAAAGCTTCATTGGAGGAATGAGTGCTTGTAACAGATATATGAGAGAAAAACGAGTCAATGGCTAAGGAATTAGCATCATCACCACCACAATCCACTGCACAAGGTAACTCCCTAACACAAAGCATCGCTATCTGAGGGCTTTGGAGTAGCTGTTTATTGAGACTTCCACCCTTAATTATCTTTTCACCTGTCTTAACAAAGCCTCACAGGATATGTTTAACACCTAGCAAGGTAACTTCCATCTTTAAGCTAGAGAAATCCCATAGAATAGGACCTAAAGTGGATAACCATTGAACTCCTAACACCAAATCACAATAGTCCAAAGGAAGAGTCCTAATTTCTATTGTAAAAGAGTACCCCTGCACAGACCAGCTGAAATCAGAACATTTATAGTTTGAAATCACAACAGTAAGTGGAGGAATCAACTCCATCAAACAGCCAAACTCCTTAGCCATGGGAAGGTCCAAGAAATTGTGTGTGCTACCTGGATCTATGAGGATGTGAAACTTCTTCTTGGAACTATAGCCGACCACACACATACAATTAAATGTGGAGCTACCATTTAACGCATTGATAGAAATAATAGGGGACTTAGCCTCAACACATTCAAAATCAGTGATGTCTATAACCTCACTTTGTTCTACTTCTTCATCAAAAGAGTCCTCTTCTTCACCTTCCAGAGTATAGATCCGAGTCCTCTTATGTTTCAAGTGGTGACCAGGAGTGTATGCTTCATCAAAAAACATGCATAGCCCTTTGTATTTTTTTCTGTCCTCCATTTCATCATAAGAAATTTTTCGGGTGGGTTTTGAAGTGAAAGGAGTTTTAATAGTTAGTTGTTTTGGATATATGGTAGTGGTAGTAGAGGATTATTCTGGGATTTTTTAGAGGATTATGGTGAGATTTGGACATTGTTGAGGTAGTAAAGTTGGTGTTTGAGGAAAACGGTTTTCGTGGTGAAGGAGATGGATTGAAGGGAGCTTTAAAAGATTTGTTTGGGGAAATCAAAGGATATTTTTCATGAAGCATTTTCAGTCTGACAGCATCTGCAATGTTTGTGGTCCCAAGTTGCCGTACATGTAGGGTCGGGTGTTGATTCAAGTTGGTTAGAAAGATGCTCAAAGCATGTGCATGAGAGAGGGTGAGTCTGGTTAAGGTTGATTTAAATTTCTCGTGGTATACCTCCATGTAATCATTCCCCTGCTTTAGGCTCACCAAATATGATAACGGGACATCGTACAGACCCGCAAATCTATTTACCAGAGCTGCCAAGTACAACGGCCAGCTAGGAAGACCACCATGTACGATGTCGATGTAATTGCAATGCCATTCCAAAGTTTTTCCTTCAAAAATACATAGAAGCGTAACGTAGCTTCTGCTCAGTAGGTATACTCTCCAATGACCAAAATTGCTCACGCTTACACAACCATTCTTTTAACATTGAACCATCAAAAACTGGAAAGTTCACTCTAGTGAATTGTGACCCACCAACATTAAGAGCAGGAGAACCTTGCTCTTAAGACTAATTCTAATTCACAAACCCAATATCAATGAGAATAAACTGGTTTTGTTCCTGATCAAGAGGATCTGAAGGTTTATTTGATGAAGAAGGTTTGTTCGAATCCAACGGTTTCTTTCCAGAATCATAACCACGAGCAACACCCTATGAAATCATCGCTGCAAGCTTGCTATACTCTCTCGAAAATGCTGTTTCAAGCTTGTTGACCCTTGCTGAGATAGAAGACTCGATTCCTTCCGTCCGTTGAGTAACATCATCGAGCTTCTTGTTTACTTCGAGAATCGACTAGGTTCTGGTGCCGTCCGCCATAGAAAGTAATGGCTCTGATACCAATGTGATAGAAACATAGATGATAGAAGCTCAGTCTCAAGGATCCCACTAGACCTGAAGTGACAAGCATAATAACAAACTCAAGAGGAGAGGAGTGATAGAGACTCCCCTCGAAGGACCAGCTACAATGGTGAATGATGAAGACGATGAACAAAGAGGATAGAGAGAGACTGTTATTTGTTATAATCTGAATAATTTCCAGAGAATATAATTCCATTTACATATAAAGTGTAATTTATGGTTTACAGGCAAACGAGTTATAATTATTGAACCAAAATAGAAAATTGATTAAACCATATAACAAGCTTAAACCAAAATTGATTTTATTGAGTTACATCCTATAATGTTGTAACAAGAAATCAAATAGAAGTGTATTTATCTCATTTTTCTTTTGTTAATCATTTAAATTCACAACAATAACTCAACAAGTCACTCCTAACTGCTAATGCGATAATTATTACAGAGAACGGAAAAAATTTTCCTTCATCGACAGGAGGTTACGACGATGAAGATGAAGCAAGCAATGGAGGGAGGAGAAGCAGACAAGGGTTTGAAACCAAATCAATGATGGATGAGAGAGAAGAGACATATGTTTTTTCAAAAGGAAAAGTTGAATCTCTTCAATTTCTTTCGAACATGAATGTTAGGGTTTGAAACCAAATCAATGATAGATGAGAGAGAAGAGACATATGTTTTTTCAAAAGGAAAAGTTGAATCTCTTCAATTTCTTTCGAACATGAATGTTATGGATCGGAAGTGTATTGATGGCGTGTCCTTTGATTTTTCTAAAATTGAGATAGGAATTTTATTGGTTGTAGAAGAAGGAATGAATGTGGAGTTATGTGGAGAAGCGTAGTGTATGAGAAATTGAAGTAACTTCATAACATTTTCGGTTTAGTGTTATGATTTCGATTTAGGATATGTATGGACATGTGGCGCTTTTTTAGAATGTCAAGAATGGAAAAAGGGCTGTCGATGTAATTCCCCCCGAACTATATCAGCTAAACTTATTTTACCATGAACTTGTTACCTCTTTACAATTTAACATGAACTCTTTAGTGCCTCTTTTATACATCACGAATTACTGTTTTCTTTATATTTCTCCCTAATAAATTAAACTCCTAAATCACGTTTTAAAATAACAAATTGCGATTAGTGAGTCACGTTTAGACTTAATCCGGGTCTAATACCCTTAAGCCGAGTCANCAACACTTCATAAGTCTCAAGCTATAATCATCCTCCCAAGAAATCGATTTGGGGGAAAATTTCTAGATTAGGGTTCATCTAAAAATGAGTTATTCTTCAGATGCTTGTTCTATGGTGACATCGAATCGTGGTGTTCCTACAAAGTGTTGGTGTGGAGGT
>OVAV01000552.1:0-17559 GCA_900406375.1 Iberis amara | reverse complement strand
TTCAAATTTACTTCAATTTTGGCAAAGACCACTTTGTCAAATGAGTTCCAACACTGATAACCAATTAATCGCCAATCAAACCGAAACAAGTGCCGAAATCGTTCCATATTAGAAAAATTTATTATCGAAGCTTTCTATTTCGATTTAATATCGAAAGCATAACAACAAGAAAAATTTAATATACCTTTGTCTTAGTCAGGAAAGTCATCTATTATCTAAAATATACATGTAGAAAAAGGAAAAAGATAAAAATCAAAATATAGGGTTTCAATATATGAATTCGAGAAGAGAAGAGAATCATTCAAAATTATTTGATTTCCTTCCGGTTCCTCTACAAAAATCGAAACCGATTACGGTTTCTTATCTATTGTATCAACTGATGTATTATTTTCAATAGTTAAATATATTTATATTAACAATAAAGTTGACAAAAAGTTAACAATTAGATTATATTTTATACTTATAATCAAGCTAAAAATACAGTAAAACATGTTAAATATATAACTATATAATTTGAAAATTATTTTTTCCGTACATAGTGGGTTAATACCTAGTTGTCAATAATTTTGTGTAAGTCTTTTCATAGAAACTTCAACTATAAAGTGTTTTCGATTTAATTTCTATGGAGCTTTGATCATAAAGCATCTTCTATATTCAATCTCTTGACATAACATTTCATAAAATACCAAAAATATAAATTTTAATTCCAAAGATACACCATTAAATGTTTTTAAAAAATATTATCTAGAATGAATTTTCAAAATATGACAAATATTATAATATATATTTTAAAGATTTATAATTTAAATATGCAGGTTTATATTTCTAGTTCTGATTTTTTTAAAGTTAATTTGAGTTTGTGATATTTTTTTAAAAAAAAAGAGATATTTTTAAAAGGTAAATTTTGTTTTGAGAAAATCTAATCAGTTCTTAATGAGATAGTTCTATGGAATGACGAATCTACGGAATGACAAATGAATGAGTATCATTATTTATCGATGAGTAAAAAGTACAACCGATCAATCTATCAACAATCAACAACTCTCTAAGGACTTTTGTCGACTTCCAGTGGTTGATCGCTTGAGAATCTAGTAATCGTAGGTTGTTGATTCGCTATGAACTTGATGTTTCTCCTTGAGAGGTTGTAAGCAAGTAGCTTTTAGAGTTTTTTCTCCTATTTTCGTTTCGATTTGAGGGCTTCCCTGTTTATAAGAGTGTTCAACCTAATCTTTTTCGGATTGAGAAGATTTTTTAACAACTTCTTTATTTTTCGGGATATAGATTTACATGAATCTTCTTTATTGGTTGGAAGATATCTTGATCGGAACCAACTTAATATTTTAAAAGGCTTGGACTTTCGTCATTATTGACCTCCATTCGTTCTACGGAACTTCCGGATATTTTACAAATAGATTCCGACCGTATTCTAGTTTATATTAACAAACATTCAAGCCTCGTAGGCAACTAGTTATGATTTTTCGGCAACTAGATATGCCTTATCGGGCAACTAGATATGCCTTGTCAACAACTAGATATGCCTTGTTAACAACTTGTTATGCCTTGTTGGCAACTTCCAAGTGTTTAAACAGTTGTCGAAAGCTAATTTGTAGATGAATTTATTTCATCCAACAACTTGCCCCTACTCTCCATTTTTTTAATTAGAATTTGGAGAGTAGTTTTAAAAGTTACAAGTTTTAATTCTTGACATGTTGTTGTATTAACCCTTTGTTGTTAATTGATTAACAAACATTATAATGGGAAGTAGAAAGAAAACAATAAAATAAATTGGAAGTTACCTACGAGTCGAAGATACTTTATGTGTCCCCACCACCATCCATTATCTTCTTTTCTTCGGTTTTGTTTGTTTTTTTTTTTTTTATGGGAAGTTGATAAAATAACACAATGGAAAATCTCCAACACAACGGGAAGTTGATCATTAATTTTCTTTATTTTTCGTTTAAAAAAAATCTGACACTTTCACTTGTGAGTAACGACATTCTTTACCTGTGAATCGAATGATTATTATCATTATCTTCTTTATAACAAAATTTTTGTTGGCCCAATAGGCCCATATCAATCATTTGTTTTTAACACCTCAAAATGTCATCTTCCTTTATGTGCGCCGACGACAAACCCTAGTGAGGTAAACTTTCTTCTCTTTTTTTTTTCTTTTCACATAAAAATTCTGTAGTTCACCATAAAAAGTAGCTTCCTTGCAATTTTTTTGTCTTGTTGTATCTTGAACTCTTTCAACATCTTCTTATTATCATTTATAATGTGCTATCATCTTATTTTGCAGGTAGTTATGGCTAAGAGTTAACCATTCTCCATTGCATTTCTTATTTGGTGAGTATCCCAAAACTTTAATCTTTCATTTTTAGAAAGTTATCAATGGATGAAATTGTAAGTGACTCGAGTGATGGTTCATTAACTTTAGATATTGAGATAATTGATCATGAGAGCGAATGCGAATAAGTAGTGATTCATCCGTGTATATGTATGAGCCCGTAGTAGAAGATAGATTAGTGCTTCATCCTTGTTCCACTTATTTCTCCCGAAACCTTGTGATGACCTCGGAACCGTCTAGTTCTCATATGCCACTTCCTTTGATTTCTTATCCTTTAACTAATGGAGGTTGGGGCTCCATTCTAAACGATGATGATATATTTAGGATTAGAGAAACTTACAATCTTCCTGCTTCGATCGTGTTAAGAGTTCCTTTCGAGTCGAATGGAGCTCATTGCAACGACTCCGATGAGGTTGTTGTTCACAAAGCATATTTTGCCCTAGGTTTGCGTGAAGAAATGCCATCACTTATAGTTAAGATAGCTAATCATTTTGACATCTCTCTAGGTCAATTAACTCCTCATACATGGAGGGTTCTAATTGCTATTCAAGTCTTCGGAGAACTTCATTCTTTGGAATTAGGAGTAGAGGAAGTTCTGTTCGTCTACTTTTTCAAAGCTTATGATTCAGACAGTAGTAGGTTTGTTATTCAAAGGAGAGCTTCATTTCATGTTCTTCTAGTGTTCGGTCGAACAACGTGAGATAAAGAGAACTCCTTATGAAAACAGTGGCAGTCGAAGTTCCTTTTTATGCGAGTGGGTGATAATCATGGTTTTCCTGTTACTTGGTTTCCTAGAGGTAGATAAGAACTTCCTTTTTGACTAATTTGTTGTGCACCGTGTCTAATTTGATGATTTTTTGTTGTTTTTTTTGTAGATACTTCCAAGTTACCAAGTTGCGAAAAAGGTAGAGATGGTGCATTCAAAGCGATAAGCTATCATTCTGATCAACGTTCTGTGAAATTTCTTTTTAGCCACTTTGCTTTAGAAAGAAGCTCGATTTGGGTTAGTTTCACGTTCTGGCGAAATTTTCTTATTATTTCAATTGCTATTTGATAGCTATTTTTTTTGTAGGTTACAAGATGTCTACCTGTGACGGATCAGTTATTGACGATGCTATGGCTAAGTTTCGGGAGGCCGCCACTGTAGCTGCTATTCCATCTAGTGTGGAACCTTTTGCCCTAAATGATTCAACGAAACAAAGTGGGACTAAGGTTGACATTGTCCGCAAGTAGCCAAAGAGGAAAGTTCTTTCTACTTTCTTAAACAGTAACAAGATGATTGCTACATACCATTTTTCTATGTTGAGTCATCTTAACAAGAAAACTTTCTCTCTTGACCGCTCTTCTTTCAGTGAGCTTGGATATGCCGCGACTTTACGTAAGTTGCAAGCTATCTTTTGGAGGTTGGTATTACTTTTTCTAACAATACTCCATTTTTATGCTATGCTATTACGAACCATTCATGTAGTTTCCTATATGATGATTTTTTATAGGTAATGTCGGCTTGCCATCATGTGAAGATGGAACTTAATGCTGCAAAAGAAGAGTCAAAGAGTCTTCGTGGGACTATCAGTCGTAACTTGCGCGATAGGGAGAAAGAGATCAAGCAACGCGATTTTGACATTGCAGCTAAACAAGTAGAAAACACTTCTTTGAAGAATCAAGTTGATAGTCTTACTAGCCAACTTAAGACGATGTCTACTAGCATAGACAAGTTGCAACAGAAACTCAATTTGGCGGTGCCAACTGCAACCATCCATTGTCAGTAAAAAATGGTTCGAGATTTCAAGAGAGGTCGCGCTAAGGATTGGGATGCTGAAAAGATTGAGAAGGCATTTCGAGAGATTATGATTACCGAAGCCAAGATTGACGGGAAGCCGATTCCCATTTTTCCGGAGACTCTCACCGAGTTTGGAGATGTTGTTTCTACTTCCGCTACTTAGTAGCGATTATTCTCTTTGTAACTTGTGGTATCCCTAGTGGAGTACATTATATTAGTTCTTGACTTTATTTTGGGAGATATGATGATTTAGGTGGTGGCCATGTAGGCTATCTTCATGACTTGTTTGGTTTCTTTATTTTTGGACCGTAGGTTGTTGCTACCTTCTAGTACTTTTCTTTATTACGTTAATTTGCTTTTATGAAAGCGTCTAGTTTCTAACTTAGTAGCCGCATCGGATAGGTTTATCCACCATGGTTTAACCGCTTAAGTGTCTTTCTAACGTAACTTGCATCATATTGTAACATATCTTCGTAACTAGCTAGTAGTTCGTATATGATCTTTTATTTTATTTTATCTTGTAGATGCATGTCATGGAAACCTACTTGAGGTTGTAGTTAAGAAACGTTGTCATAACTTCATTAGGTTATTTCTTTTTAGTTTATCTACTTGATAATGAATATAGTAACCGCATAGGTTCTTATTAGATGTTTTTAAAAAATACTTTGTAGAAAATATAATATTATAAAGCAAAAACCATGTTTAAGACTTGAAAATCAAAGGCTAAGAGCCAAAAAATAAAAAATAGAAAGTCAAAAATAATAAAAAAAAAAATAAACAGTAAAAAAATCCAAACGGTAGTTAAAAATGATAAGCTTTTAGATGCAATGCATTCCAACTGTAAGGTGAAATCTTTCCTTCTTTATCTTGTAGCTTGTATGCTCTGGATCCACGTACTTCTACACCTTGATAAGGACCTTCCTAGTTGGGCCCTAATTTTCCAGCACCATGTTCCATTGTGGTTTGGAAAGTGCGTCTCAGCACCCAATCCCCCACTTGGAAAGTTCTTGTTCGAACTTTTTATTATTATAACTCCTAGCTACTTCCTGTTGGTAGCACCAATTCTGAATTTTTGCAGCTTTCTTTTTTTCATCTAGTAAGTCGAGGTCGAGATTCATTAATTCTTCGTTATCCTCATATCAAAGATGCTCTGTTCGGATTGTCTTTACACTAATCTCGGAAGATACCACTGCCTACATTCCGTATACCAACGGGAATGGTGTTTCTCCAGTTGCCAACTTTGCTGTCGTTCGATAAGCCCACAATACTCCTGGAAGTTCTTCAACCAACTTCTCCTTGGCGTTTTCCAAACGTTTCTTTAGTAAGTTTACTATGGTTTTCTTTCTAGATTCTGCTTGTCCGTTCGATTGTGGATGTCTTGGAGTCGCAAAACTGAGATTTATTCCCTAGTTATCACAATACTCTCTAAAGTTGTTGCAAGAAAACTGGGGTCCATTATCAGTAACTATTTCGCTTGGAACCCCAAATTTTCATATAACGTTTTTCTAGATGAAATTTCTTACTTCAAAGTCAGTTACTTGATTGAACGCTTCTGCTTCCACCCATTTATAGAAGTAGTCAGTTACTACCAGAAGAACAATCTTTTGAGCAAGAGCCGTCGGTACCTTTCCAACTATGTTCGTGTCCCATTTCATGAATAGCCATGAAGAGCATATCGTTTTCAAGTTCTCCGGTGGAAGTTTGAAAACTTGGGCATGCCTCTGGGATTTGTCGCAGTGTCGAGCGAATCTAGCTGCATCGTGAGACATAGTTGGTCAGTAAAAGCCTGCCTTCTTTATTCTTTGTAAGAGGCTTCGTCCTCCTGAATGAGAGCCACATTCTCCCTCGTGTAACTCTTTTATGACTTGCATTGCCTTTCCCGGAGGTAAACACTTCAAGTAAGGACCGGAAAAGGACCTGTGATACAACTGGTTACGAATAAGGCAATATCGTGCAGCCTGTTGTTTTATCTTCCTACATTCAGCATGACTTGTAGGTAATAAATCATCTCGTAGATACCTGATTATAATTGTCATCCAATTTGGATTTTCGTCTACCGTCGCAACTTTTAAACTAGGGAGGTCTTTGTCAGTAGCTAGCNGCATAACTAACAAAGGAACATTGATTGACTTTTCGGCTTTCAACGATGAACCAAGATTGGCCAAGGTGTCAGCATGGTTGTTATCTCCCCTTGGTATTTGAGAGATTTTCGAGTTGTCGAACCTCTCAAGTAACTTTTTAGTTAGATATAGATATTGTGTCATTCTTGCATCTTGAGCTTGGTAATCTCTTTGCGTCTGGTTGACGATAAATAGTGAGTCAGTGAACACTTCAAGATCTTTCGCTCCAAGATCGTGAGCCAAAGTCATGCCCGATATCAAGGCCTCATACTATGCTTCATTGTTTGTAGTTCTAAAATTACACCTGATTGCTCTTGAAATCTCTTCTTCTAATGGCGATATTAAAATTATTCCCAGTCCGGTTCCTCGTATGTTGCTTGAACCATCAACAAACAACTTCCAAACTCCTTTTTGAGCTCCTTCTTGTAGAGTCTTAACTTCTTCCTCTACTTCCGTTTTTAAGTTAGGCATGAATTTTGCCACAAAATCAGCTAATACTTGAGACTTAATTGCGATAGTTAGTCTGTATATTACGTCGTATTCTTCGAGTTCGACTGCCCATTTTGCCAACCTTCCAGACATTTCAGGCTTGTAAAGAACTTCTTTAATGGGAGCTAAACTTACTAGCACGATGAGATGTGCTTGAAAGTATGGACGTAACTTCCTGGCAGCTGTTATCAATGCTAATACAAGCTTCTTTAAGCGACTATACCTTGTCTCACCATCTAAGAGAGACTTACTGACATAATATACAAGGAGTTGTTTATTTCCTTCTTCTCGAACCAATACTCCTTCTTCTTATACAACTAGGTATAACAATAACATTTCTTCGTCCATTGGTTTTGATAAAAGAGGAGGTGAGGTTAGGTAGCTCTTGAAATATTTTAATGCCCGTTCGCAACTTTCGTCCCATAGAAAGTCTTTCATTCTTCTTAATGTGGCAAAAAACGCATGAGATATGTCTGAAAGCCTTGAAATGAATCTACTTAATGCAGCCATTCTCCTAGTCAACTTTCGCACTTCTTTCACGTTCTTTGGTGAAGGAATTACCTGAATTGCTCGTATTTGATCTAGATTAGCTTCTATTCCTCTGTGGGTAACGATGTAACCTAAGAACTTCCCATAGCTAATTCCAAAAGAGTATTTCGTAGGGTTCAACTTCATATTGTATCGTCGCAAGGTAGTAAAAGCTGTTGCAGATGAGCAATTTAATCTTCAGCTACTAGAGGCTTTACCAACATGTTGTCTACGTAAACTTCCATTGTTTTATTTTTCAGCGAACATCATGTTTACTAGCCTTTGGTAAGTGGATCCAGTGTTTTTCAAGCCAAACGGGATCACTTTGTAGCAGTATATTCCTCGTGAAGTCATAAACGAAGTTTTCTCTTGGTCATACTGGTGCATTAGAATTTGATTATAGCCGCTGAAGGCGTACATAAAGCTCATAAGTTGGTGACAAGCTGTTGCAACCACTAGTTTATAGATGTGTGGTAATGGAAAAGGATCCTTCGGACACGTCTTATTGAGATATGTAAAATCGATACAAACTCTTCATTTCCCGTTCTTCTTTTGAACTACTACTACGTTTGCTAACCACTCTGGATAGCATACATCACGAATGAATCCTACCTCCAGTAGCTTATGGACTTCGTCGTCAATGATTAGATCACGTTCTGGAGCAAATTTCCTTCGTTTTTGTCTAATTGGTTGACGCTCTGGATCTACCTGCAATTTATGCATGATGACTTCAGGGTCAATCCCAGGTATGTCGACGTGAACCAAGAAAAACTATCGGCGTTTGACTTGAGGAAGTCGATAAGTCTTGTTCTTATTTCAGTTGGTAATTTTGAACCAACATTTATCTTCTTATCTGGTTCTTCTTCAGCTAGTGGAATTTCATCTAGTTCTTCCACCTCTGGTTCCTCACTGTGAAAGATATATGATGAGCTATGTGGTTGACTTCTTCCCTTTAGACTAGTTTGATAACATGACCGTGATTGCTCTTGCTCTCCTCTAACTTCTCTAACTCCCCAAGGAGTGGAGAATTTAATAGTTTGATGAAGAGGATATGGTACTGCTCCCATTTCATGAATCCAAGGACGTCCGACGATTGCATTATAAGCTGAGGGACAATCTAATATGAGAAATTTTTTCGGTAAGTTGATTCCTCATGCGTACACATGTAATATCACCTCACATATTGTGTGCTTTACCTCGCCTCTAAATCCTACCAACGACGTAGATTTACGTGTTAGTGCAGCCTCATCTAGGCCTAAGTTTTTATAGGCCTCAATAAAGAGGATGTTCATTAAACTTCCAAATGTTTAGACAGTTGTCAAAATCTAATTGGTAGATGAATTAATTTCATCAAACAAATTTATATAGTATTTTGTTTGTCTCAAAACCTAACTGCACATATGTATTCGAGTTAACACTTCTTCATTTCCTTTTTTGGACTAATACTTCTAAAATAATTTATGTGTTTATCTGAACTATTTTTCATTAGTAATCAAACTAACTAGATAAGCTGTTAGCTTCGCATATTTTAACACATCGAAAGAAACAAATTATATTAAAAAGGAGAAAATAAGTAATTAAAAGACAAAACATAATAGATTGTAAAAATAAGGGTTGACATCACTACATACCCCAAAACTTTATACACCCAAACATTTTTCCCCCAATTTGGTTGCTCCTTATTAAACTATCCGAACTTACATTTTTCTTTACCCGACCCCCTGAACTTTTCGATTTCCTTAGAATCTCACATCTGCGATTAATTAGACAAAATAGTGATTAGAATCTAAAAATCGCGATTACAAATTGTGTTTGATGGGTTGATTGTACCGAAACATAACCAAATCTAGACCCAATTTTGATTTTAAAATGAACCAAAACTAATTAACCCAACCTAATCAGATAACCCGATTTTGATTTAAACCCATAACCGATTTGATTTAAACCCAGAACCGATTTCGATTTAAAACAAACCAATTATGATTTAAAAAACAAATCCAATTAAACCCAACTTAAAAAAACCCGACACTATGTTCTTCTTTTTTACACAGAAAATCGATTTGGGGTTTTTTAGGGTTTGTTCTTCATTGAATCTGAGAGAGATTTGAGGATGAGTGGAAGCGATTCGAGCTCCATCAGCTCCTTTCAATCCGCATGTTCGTCGCATGTGAGAGTAAGGAGAAGACATCAAGGGATTCCAAGTCAATGTTGGTATGGAGAGAATCTTGTGGTATATGTATCAAAAACGGATGATAATCGATTTCGTCGATTCTACATATGTGAAGCAACGTTAAGGGTATGAATTTGAGTTCTTAAAAGAGTGACTAGGTTATAAACGTTTTTAAGAAGTTTTTGAAAAAATGCAGTAGGTTTTTTACATGTGTTTTCTTGATTTTCAGATTAACCAAGCAAACACAATTTGTAATCGCGATTTTCAGATTCTAATCGCTATTTAGTCTAATTAATCCCAAATATGAGATTTTAAGGAAATCGAAAAATTTAGGGAGTCGGGTAAAGAAAAATGTAAGTTCCGATAGTAGAATAAGGAGCAAACAAGTTGGGGGGGGGGGGNGGGGGGGGGGGGGGGGGAATTAATTTGGGTGTAGAAAGTTTGGGGTGTATAGTGATGTCAACCCTAAAAATTATGATATTTGGTATGATAAAACTAAATATATCTTCAAGGAGCAAGAAGATGTGAAAGAGTTTTGTTCAATCTCTCGAAAGAACATGAGCAAAAATGTTATAGCTCATTAGAAAAGAAATCATGAGGCATATGTCACTTGATAAAACTAATAGCGCTGCTCACCTTATTTTGATCGATTGTATGCAAGACGATAGACACAGAGCCGTTCCTGAGATTTTCAAGACTACAATCTAAAATAGAAAAAAATGGGCCTATTCTTGAACTAAAAACTTAAAAATGGGCCGGTTCTTAAACTAAAATTTTAAAAATAAAAATGGACCGCAAACTCGTGCTTGGTATGCTTGGCCTCAAGACTGGCCCTGGATAGACATAAGACATCATACAAATATTTGGAGAGTTGATAATTGTGAAAGATAATGGGAGGCTTTATAAAATTTGGTGTTACATGGACAACGAAATTGTACGGTAATCATGATGATGTACCGAGCAGAAGAAGAATAACGTAAGGTAAACGAAAAAATGTAAGAAAACAAAGGAAAGGATGAAAAGATAAAGTGTCGGGCCTGAGGGAAAATGAAAGAGTAATATTCTATCTAAGACTTAGAAATCTTTGCTACCTAACTGCGAAAAACTCTTGATATCTTTGGCTACCGTCAATGGCAGACTTGATTCTTATTAGGATAAACTCATATCATAACAATATATCTATCATAATTTTTTGTATATCCTAGTATCTAGGAGTCCATAACTAATTGTCTGTATATATTGGTACATTGTGCATCATGAATACACTGAATATTTTTTCCATTCTAATATTGACATGGTATCAGAGCTCTCAAGTTTCTGATTCTGCGTTGTTTTCTGTTGTCAAGCTCAGTGAGTTTCACACATGTCAGAGAACTCTTCAACGACCAGCAGGTTGCCGGAAACCGATCTGAATATGAAGCAGTCGCCATATTCTCTTTTCTCGTCAGACAATCTAGGAGCACTTATTACGCCTTTCATCTTAAATGGTCAAAATTTCAACAAACGGACCATTGAAATGATAAACGCATCGAGAGCAAAGCGAAAGACTGGATTTATCGATGGTACACTCAAGAAACCTTCAATGGATAGTACTGAATATGATTCATGGATTACTGTGAATTCCATAATCATAGGTTGGCTTTGTACGGCAATTGAGCCAAGTGTCAGATCGACAGTAACATTTGTAGAAGATGCACATGATCTGTGGACAACTTTGAACTATCGATTGTCAGTCGGGAATCAAAGTGAGGGTCCATCAACTGAAATCGAATCTTGCCTCTTTGCGGCTGAATGGAAGCTCTATAATGGAGTATTATGGTAGACTTTCAAAAATTTGGGAAGAACTGCAAGTTTACCAACCAGTTTCGACCTACACATGCGCTTCTAGGAATAATTATGCAAAGGAGCGTGATGAGGAGAGAGATCATCAGTTCATATTGAGATATGATGACTCTAGGTTTGGGAATCTAAGTACTCAACTAGTTGGAGTGGAGGCTCTTCCAACAATTGGCAGGTGTATGCTCGGGTAATAAGAGAAGAACAAAGGTTGGATTCAAAAAAAGAGAAGGAACAGATCCGCGAAGCAGTGGGCTTCGTAGCTCGACATGGCAACAGACCTGATACGAGTATAGTGCGGACAGACTCAGCTCCGTCAAAAGCTCGAGTCTCATGTAGCTACTGTGGCCGTCAAGGTCACGAAAAAGGAGCTTGCTAGCAATTGAACGGGTTTCTTGAATGGTACACAGACCGTGAGCAAGGCAAAGGGAATGGTCGAGGATTTGGTAGAGGAAATCGTGGACGAGGACGTGGCACACATACTATCTCCGCTACACATGCCACAACATCAAACTCATCCATTTTCCCTGAACTTACACCGGATCAATGGACTGCTCTTATAGAGATGTTGAATTCAAAGACTTCTGGCGGTTCTCCTAAATTGTTTGGTAAGAACAAATTCGGTGATCTCATTCTCGGCACCGGAACCTCTCACCACATGACCGGCGATGCTTCGTTGCTTAGTGACATAGTTGAGATTCTGTCTTGTTCAGTTAAATTTGCAGATGGAAGCAAGACGTTTGGCACTCATCAGGGAGTTTTACATTTATCAGATCATTTGACTCTTACAAATGTTTTCTTTGTGACTCACTTGAATTGTTCTTTGCTCTCGATGTTTTTACAAATGTCTAAGCTCCTTAAGCAATCCAACTGTTATGCTATTTTGAGTGACACTTTGTGCATTTTGCAGGACCGTTCCACAACGACACATAATGGAGCAGTGAGGAGAGAAATGGTGTGTCGGACAGGAGTAGTCACGGATCTTGAGCTCTGGCATCGTCATTTTGGGCACCCGTCATTTTCTGCTCTTTCTAGTTTACCGCACTTGTCTTCTTTATCAAATAAATCAGATCGTCTTGGTCCTTGTGACACTTGTTTCAAGGTGAAGCAGACTCATGAAACTTTTCCTCCTAGTATCAATAAAAGTTCCTCTTGTTTTTCACTTCTCCATTGTGATGTTTGGGGACCCTATAGAACGAAATCATCATGCAGAGCCTCATATTTAAATATTTTTGACTATTGTTGACGATTTCTCTAGAGCAGTTTGGGCATATTTGATGTTGGAAAAATCAGAAGTAAAGTCGATTATACAAGAGTTTTGTGAAATGAGTGATAGATAATTCAACAAACGCGTGCAAGTTATAAGAAGCGAACATGGAACGGAGTTTACATGTCTTGCGTCGTATTTTCGTTCGAAAGGAGTCATTCATCAACCCTCTTGCGTTGATACACCTCAACAAAATGGTCGTGTAGAGAGAAAGCATCGTCACATTTTGAACGTTTCCCGGGCATTGCTATTTCAAGCTTCGTTGCCGGTTTCCTTATAGGGAGAAGCTGTTCTCACAGCTACACACCTAATTAATAGAACACCGTTTGCAGTTCTTGATGAAAAATGCCCGTATGAGATTCTTCATCAAGCTCCACCAAGTCAGTTTCATCTTCGTGTATTCGGATCTTTGTGCTATACACACCTTCGTTCGCGATCGAAAAACAAATTCGATCATCGCAGCTGCCATTGTATCTTTGTTGGCTATCCGACTGGGAAGAAAGCTTGGAGAGTTTACGACATTGAACAACGAAGATTTCTTCTCTAGCGACATGTAGTTTTTCATGAGGATATATTTCCGTACCAGACTTTACCAACATCTCCATCACATTCGATTGATCTTGTATTTACTTCTGATGAAGATGTCTTTCGTGTGAATGAAATCACTACTCAGTCTGATACAGCGACATAAGCAGATAGGAGGAGCTTTGTGTCTCCAGTTGTGAGCTCCGATGTATCTCTTGGTCCTGCATCGCCGCCGGAAACATCAGTCTCTATGCCGCCTGCTGCTTCTTCATCGCCGACTGTAGAGCATTTGGGTCGTGGTCATCGCCAACCAGTGCCATCGACTCGTCTCCGTGACTACATCACTCATCACGTCACCTATGAAGACACCCCTCTGTCTCTCACCTGCGCCAACACTTTTTCATCGGGCTAGGTTCTGGTAACATACCTTATCCCTTGCACTCATATATATCGAATGCTCAATTCTATTCTGCACATCAAGCTTTCTTGAGCGGTTGATGAGGGTTGTGAACCAACCAAATATGTAGAAGCGTTTAAGAATTCTAAGTGGAATGATGCTATGTCAAATGAAATAGCAGCGCTTGTGAGAAATCAGACATGGGAAATCGTTGATCCTCCTTCCAACACAACAACAATTGGGTCAAATGGGTTTACAAACTCAAATACAATGCTGATGGCACAATCGAACGTTACAAGGCAAGATTTGTGTGTATGGGTAATCGCCAAGTTGAAGGAGAGGACTATGACGAGACATTTGCTCCGGTAGCCAAAATGTCAATAGTTCGCGGTTTACTTGCGGCTGTAGCTGTGAAAGGATGGTATGTCCATCAAATGGATGTTCATAACGCGTTCCTTCACGGCGATCTCAATGAAGAAGTATACATGAAGATTCCTCTGGGCTTTAAACACTCTAATTCTCTGAAAGTTTGTAGACTCCGCAAGTCGCTTTAGGGTCTTAAACAATCCCCAAGATGCTGATTTTCGAAACTTTCCAATGCTCTCCTTCAATTCGGTTTTACTCAATCATTTTCGGATTATTCTCTGTTTATTCTCACTAATGGTGTTGTTGATCTTCGTGTTTTGGTATACGTTGATGATCTTCTTGTCTGCAGCAACAACATTGATGAGCTGAATCAATTTAAAGCTTATCTTGTACAACACTTCCACATGAAAGATCTCGGTTCTGCGAAATATTTTCTGGGAGTCGAGCTGTCACGGTCCCAAGCTGGTATTTTCTTGTCTTAGAGGAAATTTGCTTCAGATATAGTCACTGAGGCGGGTCTTTTAGGTTGTAAGCCTGCATCTATCCCGATGGAGCAAAAGAGATTGGATTGCTACACCATTCTTGGGAGGATTGATTCAGGTTTTCTAAAGACTATGCATATTCGTACTCAACATCAGCCAGCTGATGTTATGACTAGAGGACTCTACCCTTCTCCTTTCCGAGAGCTTATTTCCAAGATGGGTATCACCGATTTGTTTACACTTTTATCTTGAAGGGGGCTATTAATCTATGTACGTATTATTAGATGTTAGTTTTAGCTTAGTCTTTAGTCAACTTGTATATAAGATGTTTAACCACTTTGTTATTCATAAAATGAGAAAATCAGTTTCTTAACAAACTTTCTTTCAAGCTTAAACAGCTAAAATCATCACCCCAGACTCTGTTATTGACGAACCATCACACCTTTGGGAAAATTTCTTGATAGGACGATTCCTGGACACAACCCCTCATGTGGCAAAGGTGCACATCATTATAAACATAGTTTGGACTTACCGCATAAAAAGAGCCAAGATAGATGTTCATTTTGTAAACCCTACGAAAACTAGGGAATGATGCTTCAATTCTAACGTTGAAGGCGACAAATGGATTTGTATGTATAGTTTTAACAAACATAAAAAGAATATGGTGTTTGATTTTGTAGTTTTGTAGGTAGAGAAGCCAACTTTGTACTATTTTATGCAGATCTATCAATCAATTCGCGACATGGAAATAAAGGTGGTAAATTTCATTGAATAAACTATTTTAAAAGAAAGATAGAGTTTGATAGCATAAATTAAATAGATGAATATACCAAATTGAAAAATTAAAAAGTTATTGTTCATGTGTTGTGATGTTTTTTTTGATGACTTTTTTGTTAAGTAAAAAAAAATGGCATAATTAAAAGACACTAGAAATAATAACAAGAAACGAGAGAAAAATGAAGATCATAATAATATTTTATGTGTAAAAAATGATAATATAATGAGGGATTCCCGACGGTCTTCATATATGATCCATCACTAATCCATCAGTATTTTTTAAAATAATTCACATGCATAGCCGTCGATAATCCGTCAATGATTTCTGATGAAAATTCAACGGATCACCAAAAATAATGCGAGAAAACATTTATCAAAAATTTGGAAGTGACGCGCATTTATTTTTTAGATGAAACCATAAAATTTTATCGATTTCTACGATTAAAAACACAGACTCGAATTCTCCTCTTCATTTTGCGAAACAACTTTGAAAAATCTCTCAAATTCTCGCATATTTTTTTTATAAAAAATCACAGCCGAAGCTTAACCATGGATGAATTCGACCCTTACAACTCCTACAATCAGAGGTACTTGTTATTTTTTTGAATTAAAAAGTTTGATTTATTTGGCAATGTTGTTAGTTTTAGGTTGAAATGAATTAGTAAAAGAATAGTTTTAGGATTGTTAGTGTTCAGGATTTTAGTTTTAGAATTGTTTCAATTTTAGGGTTTTTGGTTTTATAGAAATATTTGTAAAAACGAATTGTAAACGTTTCTTAAAACGTTTTTAGATAATGATTTATAAAACGTTTCTTAAAAAAAATTTTAAATAATGATTTTTAAACGGTTTGTAAACGTTTTGTAAAAATATATACCAAATTTTTTTGAAAACGTTTTTTATAATATTTTTAAATGAAGTATATTATAATTTTTGTTTAACAATTTCATAATGTTTTTTAAATAATGTAATTACTTTTTAAAATATTTTTTATGTGATTAATTGAATTTTTTATAAATTAATTACATTTTTAAATGTTTTTATTCTATATACTAATAAAGAGTATCTTTTACAATTTTAAAGAAATTACGCTCATCATACCTATGATCAGACCGGAGGTCGCTTCTATCAGCGATCTACTTCGTTCTCGGCAATGGCATCGACTTCCACGCTCGGCATCACTGGCCACTGCTTGCTCATGATTTTGTTGCTCCTGCCGACGTTATTCCTCCATAAGTTCTAGCTATGGAGGAAATCATTACATTAGGACGAAAACAATATCTCCCTTGGCTTCATCAGGATTCCGAGAACACTAATGGGACGACTTGGTTTACATTCTTCAACAATGTGATCAACAAATCCATCAAGGACATGATGCATAAGCTTCTTACTAAATCTGATGGCAATTACAAATTCTTGCGACAAGATGAGAAGGACGTTAGGTTTCAAAAGATAGTAAATGGTTTATATAATAATAATGTAATCAACAAATTAATTATTTGTTTTTTCCTAGCAATCATTCAGCTAGGACCCTTCCATGACTTCACTAGTGCGAAACATTTCCACGCAGAGGCGTCTAGACAATACTCAAACCACATGTACTCTTGGAAGCAATAGTGGTAGACATACGAGACTCGACACTCTAAGTGTCTAGAAGATTTGTTTGATGGCTTTGTGTTGTATTGGCAGCAGGAAGATACTAAAGCCTTCTCATATAAGAACTCCAGCAACTGGAAGACTACTAAAATTCGTAGTGAGCCATCTACCTCTAACACTGGTGCAAAGAGCACCAGGAACATCGAGGAAGAACTTGTAAGTAAAGTTCATTATTTAATTAGGTTTCAATTGTTTTATTTTTGTTAACTAATATCATCTCGAAATTTTTTTCAAAAGACTGGAGTTCGTCCTACTTCGATTGGTCGTGCGATTCACTCGAACAAATCGACCGGTGAGATCTAAAACCCCATAGCCAATGAGGTTGTCTAGAATGCCCGGAGGCGTATGGAGGAGTTGCAGACTTCTCAAGGGACTCAGGACGAACTTCCATACTCCAGCCAGATCAAACCCGACATTGAGGTTTTATAATTTAATTTGTTTGTTATTTTTAATAGGGAAGTTAACTTAAACACCGCACATTTTAATACAATTGACTAGAACAATACAAATATTTTTTTTATTACTGGCATTTTTTAAATGTCCAGCGTGCCCTTCTATTACGTTGTGAAAAAATCGTAATTACAGGAATGCCATTCGCCACGTAGGAATTCGCTGACGTGTATTAATGAACGCAGTTGCGAAGCGCTACTTACTACGATACAGTTGAGTTATGGTTATGTTGCAGCTGAGTTACTTAACCTAGCTGAGTTAAGAAAACTTGGCTGACTTACGGACATAAGCCATCCGCTCGTGACGACTTATTTACAAAAACTGGTTGATCTATGTGTAAAAGGCTGACTTACGGTCATAAGTCAGCCTATG